>CAKNYM010052030.1:200476-216470 GCA_932195095.1 Andricus curvator
TTTCAATCGAGTCCGTCTGAGAGGGCCAAGGCCAACACCCTGTCAGACCGTCTTGAGTAGACGGTCTAGATTCGGACTGGCCAGACGATCTCTCTACTTAAGACTGCCACGAAATTTTTCCACACGGGTTATAACGGAAAATGCAACTTTTCGATTTTTGCTTCAAAATTGATCTATTTGACTTGTAAATTCGTCTTTTCTGGTAGAAACTCGATCTTCATGGTTCATACTTTTCGGTTGAAAATTCAACTCTTTTACAGAAAATTCCTCCTTTGACTTGAAAGTTCAACAATTTGGATGAACTTTCTCCTCTTTATTGACTGAACAATCTTTATTTGTTGAAATGTTGTCACTTTCGTTTTGAAGTTGAGATACTTGTTTAAAAATAATTTATTTTCACATTCATAATTTCAGTTGAAAATTCATCGTTTGCTTTGAAGATTAAATAATTTTGTTCAAAATTCATTCTTTTCTTGTTGAAAATCTTGTTCAAAATGAATATTTTTTGTGGAAAATTCATGTTTTTGGTTCAGAATTCATGTTTGTAGTTTAAAAATTAGATTATTTACTTAAAAACGTAACTATTTTGTTGAAAATGTAATTACTTTCTTTAAAATTCAATAATTAGTTCAGCTTTGAACCCAGAAGTTTCCAAGAATTTTCCAACCAAAAAGACCGAAGAAGGAATTTTCCATAAAAACGTTGAATTTTTAACCCAACGTATGAATTTTGTAGTAAGAAGCTAATTGCGAACTAAGTAGTTGCAATATTCACAAAATTTGAAACAGCCGTTCCGCATAAAGTAGCACAGTGCCTGTTTTCGGTTCACCATGGGTACACTCCCGAATGTGTGTTGCCTATTTCTAGGCGCAAAAACACAGCTTTTTTAATTAATAAAGAAAGCAACAATAAGACCATTTTTCGAAAAAATCTCAAGTCATGCACCTGAATAAGCCTTCAGATTACGTGGTAAAAATATTACATCAAACAATTCTTCCTTGCAGTTGTATTTTGTATTATTCTAAAACCCGACTCGTTTGAAGCACCTTAAGTAGATGTGCCAGTAATCGTGAGTTTTTATGCGTAAACGCCGCAAGTAAATATATCCCACATAAAAACGCAATAATAAAATATAGGTATATAAGTAAGTTTAGACAGTGCTTGTTGTAAAAACCAAATTAGTTATTTGTTTACAAAATTAGTGCAAATTGATAAAAAAAAACATTTTTATATCCGCTCACGATAAATCACGAAACACGGAAAATAGCTGAATATTTCTGTTGAGAAAGGCGTTTCTTTGTTGAAGTTTTTAGTGTATAAAGAAATGACTTGGTCGGGACGAACATTATTTTCTCGTAATAAGAGATCATTTTCTGCTTCATAAAACGAAGCAAGATCTTCATTGAGCATCTTCTCGTTCAAGAAATATCGGTCACGATTATAGGGACGCACCGTGTGGCCAAAAGCACTTTCTGCTGACAAACTTTTTGTCAACAAGTCAATTTTCAATGGATTTTGATGTTTTTTTTTTAATTACCATAAGGACTCCAGGTGTACCTTTCTTTAAGATCTTCAAATTAACTCAAGAAGAGCTTAAGTTAATGTAATAACTATCTAGAAATGATTTCCAAAAGGTCATCCCAAAAATACCAAAAGTCACCCATCATTCGGCAAACTTTACTTTTTATCTGATCAGCCAATACAAAAATAGTCGTTGAAACAATTTATTATTGTTTATAACTATCTTCTCTGAGATAAGTGCTAGAAAAATACGGTTTTTTCTAAAATGTTTAACTTTGCCTTGCCTTTTTAGTGATAAAAAATGATAAATAAACATTAGGGAGAAACATATTTCAAACAATCTCTTTCTTTTTCGTGAATGTATTTTGTTGGAGGAAAGGCTAATATCAAAATATGTGCAATTTGAAATTTTTCTTTTACGCTTTGTAATAAACTTCTGGTTGTAATTCAAAACAAAACTTTTACAACTCATTTACAGACCTAGTTCTCACCTACTCCTAATTATTCTATTCTTTGTTTTTTTCTCTTGCGTAAGATAGCTTTTTTATTTAAAGTATTTTTTTTAACAATGGAGAAAAAGAACAAATAATTGCCAATAAAAACACAGTACTATTAATTAATCATTCGTTTTAAACAATAATGAATTATTCAAAAAAGCATTTTTGTTAACTTGCATTAATTATTACCCCACTAAGTGGCAAGTGGACAAAAAGTTTAAGAGTTCAGTAAAAACCGCGACTTTTTAGCACTTATCTAGGGTAGGGTGGGGCGAGATGAGCATAGTTGTCTTTTTCACGTCAGTATTTAAAAACTGCTAATTCATTGCTTGAAAGTAAGTCGTTATATATATTCTACAAACATTTTTTATTATAACTTTGCCAAGATGAAAGTAAATAAAAAATTATATGCGGAATTAGAAACGAAAATAAAAAAGTAGTGCGCTTGGCTCATACCGCCCCATGCCTGGGGCGGGTTGAGCCAGGCACTGGGGCGGGATGGGCCACTTAATTAAATGACTTATTATACATATGTATAAGTAAAAGTATTGTTAAGTTAGAGTATTATGAAACGAAGGCATATCTTACACATATTTTTCAAAAATTTTACGGAACGTTTTAAGTATTTAACGTTAAAATGATGCAATCCTTAATCCGAACCTCTACCGTAACTAACTCTACAAACAGTGAATAGAAAAACGATATATATCTGCATATCTTTTAATAATTGTATTACAGAAATTAATATAACCATTTTTTGACTTACCTGTGTGAATTTTGTATATACTAAGGTTTTAAGCCGTTTTTTAAAATATTTTTGGCGTATTTTTTAACCACAACAATGTTTTTTTTTCATTTTTATAGCATTTTGCGAGGTTTCAAACAAAGTTACTTGAGAAATATACCAGAAAAACAATGCTCTCTTCTGGTTTCCAGCAACACATATTATTTTCTAATACAGACCTATAACAGTGCAGCTGTCAAACTTTTTCTGATCATTTTTTTCTACATGATTAGCTTTTTATACGTTTGCACCATAATCAAAACACTGCACAATCTGATACATTGAAACATTGCATCTTAACCTACTGACTGCTACACTAAGAGGTTAGGTTAATGCACAGGAAGAGGTGGCTCATTCCGCCCCATGTGACACTTGCAAGTAAAATCAAAATTTCACCTATTTCTGTTTTACAATGTTATAAAAATGTATTGAAAACTTAAGGTTTAATAAATAAGCTATCTGAATAACCACTGGAAAAACATCTAATATGTGATTTTGTGTGATTCTTGGACTTTCTAAACAATAATGCAAAATAGCAGAATACAGGTCTTGAAATTTTTACTGGGTAAAAACATAAAAATTTTCAGAAGAAACCGCAACCGCAAAAAAAATTTGTTTAACCCATTGCGGCGCAGTGGTAACCCAGATTACCACCTTTTTATTCACAACTTTTTCCTCTAGATTCAATGTTTTTGAAGTAATAACAAAAATTTCTTATTGATATCGTATTTGAAGCATTGAAGAATGTGAAAAACATGTTGACGAACGTATTGTGTAAAATTATAAATAGTTATAAATAAACAAATTTTGAAAATCGCTCTTTTATACGAAAGAATTCAGTTTTGAACGACGTATTGAATAAATTGAAATGAAACTTGGTACTCTAGGGTTTTTGGGGTCGCTGATTACGAATCCGGAGCCAGATTTGCGAAATTCAAAATGGCAGATCCAATATGGCGGACGAGTTTTCAAAAATTCGAAGGATTTTCATGAAATTTGGCATCTGGGGGTTTTGGGGGTCGGTAATCACGAATCAGAAGCCAGATTTCCAAAATTCAAAATGTCCGACAAATATGTCCGCCATATTGGATCCGCCATTTTGAATTACTCAAATCGGGATCCAGATTCGTAATCAGCGACCTCGAAAACCACCGAGTAAAAAAATTTATGAATATCTAACAACTTTTTAAAAAACTCCTCCGCTATATTGGATCCGCCATTTTGAATTATGGAAATCTGACTTTAGATTCGTAATCAGCGACCCCGAAAACCCCCTAGGGTTCATATAACAGTAAAATTTGTTTGATAAAAAAATGTGCGCCGCAAAGGGTTAAAGGATTATTTTTGGGAAATTGAATTATTCATCAACTTCTAGCATTATTCTAAGAGAATATTATTAACAATAATAATAATTTATTTAAACAATGATGTTCGTTAACATTAATTAGGTATTACCTCATTCCAATTAAAAATTGCACAACAAGTGGAAAATTTTTAGAAAAACTGCGACTTTCTATCTCTATTCTGAGAGAAAATTGCTGAAAACAATAAATTGTTTAAAGAATGTATTATACATCTAATCATCAGTATAATGCGTATTATTGTATGTATTGGATACAATTTGCATTTTAAAAACACGCAAAATGCCATAATTCGCGTGTGAAGAGAAATCTTGAGTTTCAACTCGATTCAGCCAATATTGTCGATTCTGTATGAAATTTATAAGAGCGTCTATTTTTCTTATGTGAAATACGTGTTACTTCATGGGGCTTGCGCCACCTCTAAATATCATTTTTTGTGTGGATTTGAACAAATTTCTGGGCGATATGCATGAAAATTGAATAAAAAAATATTTGGACTACCCTAATGTAAGCTGTATAGTGTATACGCGTACAAATAAATTAATTAAGAAATAAAATTTTCTCAATCAATTAATTGAAATATAGTACATTTTTAATACTGAAATACTTAGTGATCACATTATGTTAGCTCAAGAATCTCATGGCATGAAGAATTGTAAATAAAAGTCCTCGAAAGTATTGAATACAAATTATAAGAACAATGTACTGGTTTTTCACCTTTTCCATTGCGTCCCTAAGAGTAGGTACTAATGTAAGAACATGAAGAATCGGCCATTCGTGATATTTCTGAAAATAACATATTTCTCCAAAAATATATAAGAAAGTTAAATAACTGGCATAAGTACAGCCGAAACTTGAAGGCAAAGTGTAGTTATTTAACTATCGTTTCTATTTTTTAGGATTTTTGAAAAAATGTAATTTTCAGCCATATATCAAGAATGTCAGATTTTTTACTTGTTCGACTCCCTGATACGAAGGAAAAACAAGAGCAGAATGTTCGCACATTGTATTTTGAAAAATTTCGTGAAAATATTTTTAAAAATACTTATAAAGAATCTATCGCCACATGGACTAGTAATTGGAAGGGCACACCCAGTTGAAAAAGTTATATGTACTTCATATGTAGTGGATAAAACACTCACATTTTTCATATTTTTTGACGTTATGGGGTTGATCAGATAAAATGTGTTAAATAATTCGATGTTCATTGTTTTTGTCTACAGGTCTAAAATCAATGTTTTTTTAATATTGATTTTTATTTCTAAATTGTGAAAAAATTGCTCTCGAGCTCCGCTGGGATCCGAACCCAGGCCTTTCAAAAAGCTACATTTTTACGTATTATTGTTGCTTTTTAGCAATTTTCGTCGTCTTTTTCATACAAATAATTACTAATGGACAATTTGAATATTTTCCATGACTTTTTAAACAATTTTTAATTGTTTAAACAAATGTAACTTATTTAAACAATTATTTATTCCCAAACGATATAAAAAATAATCGTATTTTCTGATTGCAATGTAATAGTTTGTCATTGTTTGGAGTAGTAATTTTTTTTCAACATTATGTAATCATTTAAACAATTACTTATTGTTTATTCTCAAAATTTCTCAAAATTGACCCAGAGATGTCCACTTTTTTCTCAAATTGGTATCCTATGCTACTTTTTGTTGAATAATTACATAATTTTGATACATTTCTTTCATTTTTTAATAAATTTCTATTTGTTTAAACAATTTTGATTTGCTTAAGCAGTTTTTTTCGATAACTTTAAAAAAATTAAATGAAATAAAATACATATAATTATTTTTCTGACTGTATAGTGTATAGAAAGAATATATTAACCATTTTTCAATTGCTTAAACAAATATAATTAGTTTAAACAGTTATTTTTCCAAAAATATCTTTTTAATCGTATTTTGTAAATTAGACATAATATTGAATGATTGCGAGGAGTAATAAATTCTACTAAAAACTTTATGTTATTGTTTATACAATTAATTATTGTTTTTTTCTTCAAATTTCCTTCAAATTGAGTATGGATGGTTAACATCTTCTTTGGCGCATTATTAAATAAATCATGAAAGTCATAATAAAATTTAAATTATAAAAGTATATTTATTATTGCTTTCTTCAAATTTTTTTGTAATTAGACTGCATATGAAATGGATTCAGATTATATTTCATGAAAGCATTTGAATGTCTTCTGAATATCAATCTGAGATACTGGAAGACATAAAAAATATATATTAAAATATATTCACGAAAATAATTCCATGTTTAATATTTTATATTATTGATCCACATTTTTTAATGGAAAACTGCTTGAACGAATAAAAATTGTTTAAACAATGACACGACGTTTTTGACAGAATTTACAACTCCTCGAAATCATTCAATATTATATTTAATTCAGAAAATACAATTTAAAAAATATTGTTGGAAAAATAATTGTTTAAACAAATTATATTTGTTTAAACAATTGAAAAATGGTTAATATATTCTTTCTAAACACTATACGGTCAGAAAAATAATTATATGTATTTTATTTTATTTTTTTTAAGTTATCGAAAAAAAACTGCTTAAGCAAATCAAAATTGTTTAAACAAATAGAAATTTATTAAACATTAAAAGATATGTATCAAAATTATATAATTATTGAACAAAAAGTAGCATAGGATACCAATTTGAGAAAAAAGTGGACATCTCAGGGTCAATTTTTATAAATTTTGAGAATAAATAATAAGTAATTGTTTAAATAATAACATAACGTTTTTTTTTTAAATTACTACGCCAACGGCCATGCCACGCTGAAAAACCAGTTCTCGTCAGATCACTGAAGTTAAGCAGCGTTGGACGCGGTTAGTACTTGGATGGGTGACCATTCGAGAATATTGCGTGCTGTTGGCATATTATGGGCGTGGTGAGCCCAAACTTGTAGTTATTTATAACTACAAGAAAACTATCCACCTAGAAACACTACCCGAATCGGGTAGTGTCACGCCTACCCTGAAAGGGAAATGGCTTAATGGTATACATACACTACTCCAAACAATGACAAACTATTACATTTCAATCAGAAAATACGATTATTTCTTACATTTTCGGGAATAAATAATTGTTTAAATAAGTGACATTTGTTTGAACAATTGAAAATTGTTTAAAAAGTCATGGAAAATATTCAAATTGTCCATTAGTAATTATTCGTATGAAAAAGACGACGGAAATTGCTAAAAAGAAACAATAATACGTAAAAATGTAGTTTTTTTTGGTGTCATATTTGGGGCGCACGGTGGGGGGGGGGTAAAAATAAAAGTTATTAGTATGCTTTTATTTCATAGGTACTTCTCTTCAATCCCTAAAAAGTTTGGCACGTTTCGATCAAACCCTGAAGTATGAGTTCAATTTTTCGAAAATCCAAAATTCCCGCATGTTAATTAAATGGGATTTTGAAGTGCCCGGTGGCACGTGTTAATATTCGAATTTAAAAAAAAAATAGGGATTTTTTTTCTCCGGAAATGGAAACTTTGGGGGGGGGGACTTGCCCTGTAGCTCGAAAAGCGTGTTTTGGACCACCTGTTCTTTGAGCTTTTGCGAAAGTTTCTTAATGTTTTAATTTGACATAAGATTTATCCTCATATTAGAATGAATGCTAATAGAATTTCGTGTCTAATAACCTTAATTTGAAGGCAGAATGTCAATTTTATAAAAAGGTTTAGCAAAAAACGTTAAATTTCGATGTCTTCAAAAAATTGTAATAATTCGGGAAATAATGAAAATTTGTTATGTTCTTGGGCTTATTTGAAATGGAATTCTACAGAGTTTGTCTCCTGTGTAGAAAATTATCGGGCCAGACTTGCTTCCAGTTAGGGAATTGTCTAGATCTGAATCTGAAAAAAGCCAGGAACTTTAAGCACCAACAATGAAAAATGAACATTAAAAAAATTTTTTTTCCTAATCATCTAGTCATTTTTTTCGGGCCCTAATCGGGTGCTAGCTAGCCAGTTATCACCAAATATTTTTCTAACTTTTAAATAAAAATATTCGTTTGCACATTTCGAAAAATATTCAGGGTATTTAAAAGTATGAAATATGAAAAATGTACATTAAAAACAAAGATTTTTTTCTTATCATTTAGACAGTTCGAAAATAATTTTCAACGTCAACCATCTAGAATATTTTTTCACAAAATCGACTGTCTAGCGTTAGATTAGCTTGGCTAGTCTAACTTTTGGCCGTACAAAAACGTTTCACTTCTACTCAGCGCCATAATAGATCGTCTTGACAGCACCACATTAGCGCTCAGGACGGTCTATTCTGGACCCGAATAGTTCCCCGATAATTTTCTACACGGGTTAAATCATTAAGATAGTTTTAGAATTTTTTCCCTATATTCTGCCCTTACATCACTTACCAACATTTAAAAAAATGATGATTTATCATATTTTAATAAATGTTAGTAATATTGATAAAATCAGGATTATTTTTATTTTTTTATGGAGAATTTTGCTTAAAAAAAATGTATTGCATTTCGTGACATTATGCGGAATTTTTTTGAAGTAATATTATAAAAATGAAGGCATTTTAGCAAGAGGTCCCAAAGCAAACATCCCATAGACATCCCAAAAATTCTAGGGATATCCCAATTTTCGCCTTGCAGAATATTCGACTGCTTGTCCCTGGAACAACCTGGGATATAAATGGGATCCTATATAAAACTAAAAAATAATTTTATTTCCTAATGTTTATTACTATTTAGGTTTGAGTATATTAAATATAAACTTTATTTAACTTTAAAAAACAAAAAATGAATGTTCTCGTTAATTCTTGATAAATTGTCGCATTCTAGGTAACTCGGTAACGGTTCGGTAACTTACTGTGTTACCTTCTCCAAATTTATGTTACCGAGAATTTTCTAACTCTATACGTATTGCCACTGTAACAATCGGTGATTGTTCTTTAATATCTATTTCATCCGCTAGAGGCAGCACCTCTCCGATGTACAAAATAGCGCGAGGTGTTTGAATTAGGTTTTTCAGATTGGGTGGGGGAAATCCAAGATGTCTGCATGCCGAAGGCTAAAGCCAAAAAATAACAACAATTGCATGGGATTTTTAAACTTTCATACGCTTCAAAATTTCAAATATTGAGGCGGGAAAATTTAAAATATTAAAAATAGTATTAAGTATTAAATTTAAACATTTAATTCTTTATTAATATATATTAATATTAATAGATCAATGTTAATATTAACAGGAAAATTAACTTCATTTACTAAGCAAAATTTCCAGTTTTCCCAGCTAATATTTTTAAAGTATTAAAAAATAAACAAAATTGCTATGTATTTATCGCAGGGTAAAGATTCAACTATTTTTGTTAAGGATTCATCTTTTTTATTTGGAAATTCATCAACTGGGTTAAAAGTTGAACTACTTTGTTCAAAATTATTTTTTTTTCGTGGAGGATTCATCATTTTAGTTGAAAATTCATCTCCTTTCATTTCTTTGGTTGAAAATGTAACCATTTTGTGGTTTTTTTACTGAAAATTTAGCTATTTCAGTTGAAGATTCATCAAATAAGTTGAAGATTCAGCAAATAAGTTGAAGATTTATCATATAAGTTTAAAATTATCTTATTGGTAGAAAATTCATCTATTTGGTTGAAGATTCAACTATTTGGTTGAAAATTCACATTTTTATTAAAAATTAATATTCTCGGATAAAAAACTCTACTATTTTGTATGGGTTTTGGTTGAAAATTCCACCCTCTTGTTTCATCTCTTTAGGTAGAAATTTGATCTTTTTAGGTTACAAGTGCAACTGTTTGGTCCTCTCTAAAATTGAATCAGTTAAAAAAATTTCTTATATCAAAGTAATGACTGAATTCTAGCTGTGAATCAGCTATTTTTAATGATTAGTCTTTTGTGGTTGAATTTAACTATTTAGCTAAAAGATGAACCACTTTGTTAAGGATTGTTCTTTTTTTAATGAAGATTTATCATTTTAGTTGAAAATTCATCTTTTCGGTTGAAAATGTAACGATTTTATTAAACATTAAACTATTTTGTTGAAAATTCAACTTTTTTTGTAAAAAAATGTATCTTCTTGCTAGAAAATTTGTTATAGATTGGAAATTCAAATATTTGGTTAAAAATTAATCTTTTCTGTTGAACGCGTAATATTTTTACTTGACATGTTAGGAATGTAAAGAGTTTTAAATTGAATTTAGTATATTGTGAAACTTTCGAACGTTTTTGGAACTCGTGCAACTTTCAATGTTTCAGTGAAAAATTTAATTTACTCATATCCCTAATTTTTTATTTTTTAAAAGCTATTCCATTGAATAACAAAAACGATTACAAGTTATTTAAAACATAAAGTTTCGCCCTATGCAATTGGTATTATTATTTAACCCTCGGCGTGCAGACATCTTGCAGATGACGTCGCAACGCGAAATTCCTAATACGAATTCAAGATGATTTATGATTATAAGGATTTAAGAATACGATTATTAAATAAATCAAGACAAGGTTTTACAGAGAAAGGATAAATTGAGAGATACTTGATATTTTCCGAGTTCAAACCGACTCTGTAGTTTAAGGAATTTCTAAATCTAAATTTCAATTTGATTTTATGTTTTGCACGTGTTCTAGAAAAATGTCGTTTATTCCAGGTTTGTCTTAACTCTAGTTTGGCATGGGAATGAAAGAAAGTGCTTTCAGTTAATCTCAAACGGAATTTAGTAAAAAGGGGCTAATTAGGATTATGAAACGTAACTTCGAGATTTTGTTCAGAATGATCAAATGCATAAAGAGAGCATTGTTTCATAACCAGTTTGAGCAATAATTTAAGTAGACTTTTATTAGTATGAAAATTGTAAGAAACTAACGAACTTTCATTACTAGAATTTATTTGACGTTTTTGATAGTGAAGCGTGAAATGAGATTTTAGCCTAAATTACAAAAACGTGCTTAACGGCACTTGTCCCGGAAGTTGGGTTGAGCTTGCATCACAGGTTGACGTAAGCCTAGGGTCATAGGGCGATTTCCCGTATTTCATAATTCGTATTTTCATAATTAAACTTTAAAGGGTAACCATATTTCTCGCAATATTTAAAATTCTGCAATTTGGAACAGTGAAAATGACAATGATGTTTTTGACAGATATCACGTTTTTTAGTAACAAAACCTATACCGTCGTGTTTTGAATGTCACTTGATTCTACATTATATGACACTTTTTAATAATATATTTATCGTCTTTAAAATTTCTATAATTTTAATTTAAAATAATTATAGTTTGGAATGCGCAATTCTAAAACAGTTTAATCTTCGAGGCCTCGAAACTAAATTTTTACATTCTCATTCTAATGAGAAGGTATTGGTTTTATGTAAAATTTGACATAGTCGGTTTTCATCAAATCTCCACGTTTTGAGACCCCCTGAGCTAGAAAAAACGATGTTTACGTAGGTGTCTGTCTGTCGTCTGTCTGTCTGTAGCCACGATAACTTTCGAAAAAATGATCAGATTTGATTGAGCTTTGGCACACTTTTTTATGGCCGAAAAATAGAGAACGAGTTCGTTAACCAGCTATTTTGGATGAAAACCCAAAAAGTGAGCACATTTTGAAAATTTTTGAGACCACTTTTTTGGAAGATTTGAAAATTCTATGTACGGTTATTAGTAGTACGAAAAATGACGAACAAAATATACTTATGACTTTTCGCGATAAAAAAAAAATTACTGGAGTTATAGCATTTTCAAAATTCCAAAAAACAAACGAAAATGAACATTTTAAGCCGAAAAACGCACGATATGAAAAAAAGTCAAGAGGAGAAAAACGTTGATTCCTGAACACCCTATAATATTTTCATAACAACTTTTTGAATTTTTTGAAAAATAAAAAATTCAAATTTTGATCGCACAAAAAATTAATGAAAAATCAAAAAAGCCATTTTGCTGTCAAACTATGCAAGATACCAGAAAAGATCTTCTCACCAAAATTGTGCACCTAAAAAAGATCTACAAATTTCTTATCATTCACTTTTTGATATGACGCGTAGTTTTTGTTTTATTCGTAAAAAACAGCATTGAAAATAGAAAAATCAAATTTTCAGACGAATATTACCAGCTACGAAAAAATGACCGAAACAAAATTTGTTCATCCAAGGAAGAGGTACAAATTTATTGTGACTCATGTTTCGATAGGATGCGTGGTTTTTGTTTTAATCGTGAAAATAACATTGACAGTAAAAAAAATGAAATTTTTGAAAAAGCAATGCAAGGTACGAAAACATATAAATGAAAAAAAATTGTGCATTCAAAAAAGACTTACACACCCGTAATCAATTTTTGTGGTAAGAATATATTCAAAATGAAAAAATCAACTTTTTTGATAAACGGCACAAGCTAAAATAAAATGTTAACTAATAAAATTTGTCGCCTGAATTATATCATTACTTTTCATTTGAAATCAAATACAAATTTAGTAATTTGTATATGAAGAACATATAATACGAAGCACAAAGTGCGCGCTCAGTGTATTTACCAAATCGCACGCCATAAGTGCGCTCAAACTTTTTTGTTTCTATCATACGGTTGAAATGATTTTCAAATCAAATATCGAGCGCGAAGCTCGAGTGTCTGGATGAGAATGTGTTCCTTAAGGTCGATAGAACCTTGAGTAAATAAAGTTCCTTTTCAGTCTAAAATAAAAATAAATTTAACAATCACTTGCCAACAGCCATACCACGCTGAAAAAACCAGTTCTCGTCAGATCACTGAAGTTAAGCAGCGTTGGACGCGGTTAGCACTTGGATGGGTGACCATTCGAGAAAACTGAGTGCTGTTGGCACATCGTGGGTGTGGTGAGCCCACACTTGTAGTTATTTACTACAAGTTATCAACCTAGAAACACTACCCGAATCGGGTAGTGTCACGCCTACCCCGAAAGGGAAATGGCTTAATGGTATACTTAGTATGTAGAGGTTTTGATAATTTTGTAATATTTGCAAACAAACTTTTTCTTTTCATCGAAGTCGAACACGAAGTTCAAAAATCTAGAGGAGCCTAGCGTAAAGCGCGATGCAAATACGCCCGAGCGCGTAGCGCGAGGTGAATACATAATCGAGCGCGAAGCGCGAGATAAATATATGATCGAGCGCGAAGCGCGAGATCCAACAGTCGCGCGCCCTAGGCGCGCTCAAACTTGCGAGCCATTCTGCCATTCAGCCATTCTGCTATTAAGTATTTTGAAATAGTCAGTTTGGAATTTCATAATTTTAAATGTAAATATAAAGCAAAATTACAAGAATGAATAATAATTCTAAAGGAAGGTTTGAAATTGAAAAATTACAAATTGAGTTTGAAATCAAAAAAGATAAAAATTAAACGATCTGAAATTGATACATCAGTAAATGAATAATTTCGATAATTTCAAATTGTTACAATTTTAGAGTTTTGAATTTTCATGTTGAACGCTAAAGTTTTAATTTTTTCCTTTCAAAGTTTTTAATTTTCCAATTAAAATTGAATTGGTTGAATTTTGGAAAGAATAATTAGCAATTTAAAAATTATTAATTTTCAAGTGATTTGAATTTACTTCAAATAATTGAAATTTTAAAGGGTTTGAGTATAAAAAAGTTTTAATATCACAATTTTTGGTGTCTATATAAATTCTTTTTTCAGTTTGAAGTTAAGTTCGCATTCGTTTCAGTTTCAGCGTTCCGGAGTAGAAATTTTTTTAATTTTTAATGTTTCCCATTTAAAATTACTATTTACTTTTATTTTTATTACAATAATTGAATTCATTTTTTGATTTTAGAAAAATTGGTCTAATCAGCTTCAATGTTAAATTATAATTTTGTTATGCAATAACAATTAAAAATTTTAGAACCTTAGAAGGTTTTACTGTGAAAGATTCAATTTAGTTTTCAATATTAAATTGTCAAATTTTATTCGCTTTGAGTTTCAATTGATTCAAATTCAAGAGTGTTTCAATTTTTAATCATTTAATTTTGAACGCTATTATTCATAAATAATACAATTTTAATTGCTCTGAATTTTAAATGACCCAATTTCCAAAATTCGAATCTTAAATTATTCCATTTTTATTTTTTAACGTTTTGACATTGTCTTAATTTCGAACTTTTAATCTGAAATCATGTAATTTCGTGATTCTTCAATTTAATTCCAAATAAAATTGTTCAATTTTTAGCGCTTCGACTTAGAAATTATAGAATTTATCTCCTTTTTCTAATTAAATTGTCCAAAATCGTTCAAAATACATTTTTTTCATTTCAGATGCTTTCAATTAAAAATTATTAATTATTGTTTCAAAAATATTAAAAACATAATATTAGAAATTTTATTAATGAATTTTTAAATTTGCATATTTTTCATGTTAGGAAATAAAAATCCAGAAACGTGAACAAAAAGTTCATTATCCTACTTATTATGATTCAAAGTAAATCGATGTCTTGCAAAAAGGTTTGCTGATGCTTATCTACTTTCGCAATTGATCACATTTGTGAAAAAACTGTGGGTCTCGCAAAGGAGTTAATTATTTTTTAAACCGGGAGAAATCACGAATATTTACCTGGAGAACCAGGAGACAAAAATTTAAAAAATAATGGCCATTCTGCCTATGAACCTCAAAACGTGGAGAACCGTTGAAAAACAGGGGTGTGAAACTTCGTGCGATTCTAATATTTTCTCAATCAGGAATGATGAGAATGTAAAAAAAATAAAGTATCTATATTGATTCAATCACAAAAAAATTGTTTGCTCAAACACTAAAAAAATCAAAACTTTTGATATACTGTGTTGACACAGTGCATGCTTAAAGAATTAAAAATGGTCTATTTACCTTTGAATAGAGATGTAGATACGGCGCCTGAAGACTAAACGCAAATTTTTTGAAATCCGTTCAAGATCAAAGTTTCCATTTTTGACCAATTTTTTTTTTTAATTTTCTGTGGGTAATAACATCATGGCAAATTCTTATCGAAATGAATTATGGCCCGTAGAAAATCGGTAAAAAATTGACCCTAGGGGACAATTTGACCCCCTCTGAAATTAAATGATTACATTCAACGGACCGTTTTTATTTTTTCAAAAATCCACCGAAAACCTTTGTGAAATAATTGAAGTGTTCGTGTAATAATCTTTTAAATCTATCTGAATTCTTTGCGAAAGATTAACAATCTTTTGAAAATCATTGAAATCTTTGTTAAACCTTTCCGAAATCTTTGCGAAACATTTGAAATATTTTTTGTAATATTTGATGTTTCATAATATTTGTGAAAGTATTGAAACCTTCGGGAAATCGTTAAAGTATTTGTGAAATATTTTTAATCTATCTGAAATCTTTGTATTCTCTGGGAAATATTTTAAATATATCTATGAAATTATTGAAATCTTTGTGCAATCTTTGGAATAATTAAGGACTTCGTGAAATCTTTTTGAAAGCTTTCGAAATTTTTTGAAAATATCAAAAATATTTAATGAATAAACTTAATAAAATTTAATACTAAAAATCTTTGAAATCTTTGTGAAATAATGTATGTCTTTGTGAAATCTTTTAAATGTATCCGAAATCTTTGCGAAGTATTTGTGAAATTTTTTTAATCTTCATAAGAAATCATTCTAATTTGTGAAATCTTTAGCAATCTTTGCGTTATATTTTTGAAATATTTGTCAATATTTGTGAAATTATCAAAATCTTTGTGAAATCTTTGGGAGATCATTAAAATCTTTGTGAAACAAATGAAGTTTTTGTAAAATCTATTAAATCTATTCGATATCTTTGCGAAATATTTGTAAAAATTTGGAAATC
>CAKNYM010052030.1:216480-238028 GCA_932195095.1 Andricus curvator
AAATCTTTGTGAAACAATTGAAGTTTTTGTAAAATCTATTCGATATCATTGCGAAATATTTGTAAAAATTTGGAAATCTTCAGGAAATCATTCAAATCTTTGAAAATTTGTAAAATTATTCAAATCTTTGTGAAATATTTGTGAAATAATTGAAATCTTTGTGAAATTTTTGCAGAATTTGCGAAATTATTGAAATCTTTGTGAAATTATTGAAATTTTTGTGAAATTATTGAAATCTTTGTGAAATATTTGGGTTATCATTAAAATCTTTGTAAAACAATTTAAGTTTTTGTGATCTTCAAAATGTTTGGAAGTTTTTGAAATATTTTGTAATATTTGTGAGATTATTGAAATTTTTTTGGAATCTTTGGAAAATCATTAAAATCTCTGTGAAATCTTTGCGAAATATTTGAAATATTCTTAAAATATTTGTGAAATTATTGAAATCATTCAAACCTTTGGGACTCTTTGCGAAAAATTTGGTAAAATCGGTCAAATTACTCAAATCTTTGTGAAAGATTTGTGAAATGATTCAAATCTTTGCGAAATATATGGCAACATTTGTGAAATTATTGAAATCTTGGTGAAATATTTGGGATATCATTAAAATCTTTGTGAAACAATTGAAGTTTTTGTGATATTCAAAGTCTTTGAAAAATTTTGCGAAATATTTGGTAATATTTGTGAAATTATTGAAATTTTTGTGAAATCATTCAAATCTTTGTGAAATCTTTGCGAAATATTTCTGTACTATTTGGCAATATTTGTGAATTATTTCGATATCTTTGCAACATATTTGTAAAAATTTATAAATCTTTAGGGAATCATTCAAATCTCTATGAAATCTTTGAAAATTTTTGCGAAATATTTGGTGATATTTGTGAGATTATTGAAAGCTTTTTAGAATCTTTGGGAAATCATTGAAATCTTTGCGAAATATTTAAAATATTTTTGAGATATTCAGGAGAATTTGTGAAATGATTGAAATCTGTGAAATCTTTTCGAATTCTTTTAAATATTTTGGCCGTGATTTTGGCAATATTTGTGAGATTATTGAAATCATTGTGGAATCTTTGGGAAATCATTGAAATCTTTGGCAATATGGATTTTATACCTGTATATATTATTTATTACTCACCATTTATTGTTTATTTATTATTTATGTACACATTCATGTATTACGTGTTCCATTTCTTCTTCCAAAACAGAATTTTGAAACAAAATAGGAATTTTAGTTATCACCTTTGTTAATTTCGCGTTGTTTCGGGGATTATTTACAAAAAATAACGGTTTTGAAAAGTTTTCAAAATATCACTGTTTTGTGGTTTCGCTGCACGAGATAATGTAATTCCGTAAGTCCACAAACAAAAACACCGAAATTTTTTTCTAACTTCAGATAGTTTCCTTGTGTGACACTGTGGCACATTTCGAATTACACTTTTCACTGTTAGAAAAAAACTTGAAAATTCAGTCATTTTTAATAAAACGGATTGGAAGTTTTTTCCATTAACGTACATTAAATGATAAATTTAAAGTATTTTATGTTAAATTTCATGTTTAAATTACCAACTGTATTATTTACGTGCAGTCGTGAATAATAAAACTATGTGCAAAAATTCATGAACATATATACAGGAAAATTAATATAAAATACTTTATATTTAGACAGTGTCTACGTATACCGAAAAAATTCGCCTATTTGTACCGAAATTTCGGTACACTTAGCCACTTGTTTACATTTAATGTAGTACGTGAAAGGCAAAAACATCTAATACCTACAATGATCATGGTTGATAGCTAATAGCATATTCCTGCACTAATAGGCACCAGTTCTTCACTCAGTGTAAGAAGTTTTTGAAATTTTTTTCTTTTCTTATTCTGAAAATTGAAGAAAAATACAAAAAAATACTAACAAAAATATTGAAATAAAGTCAAAAAAAGTTTTTTTAAAATATACACTGCACCGTTTTTTCTACACCACCTCGAGGAGGTCGTGTAGGAAAATTGATACTGAACTAGTCCAAGTAAGTTAAAAAAAAATTTTTGTGTCGGAATAACGACAAAAAAAATCAAAAAATTCTGACACCGAGTGAAGAACCAGTGGAGTATGCTATGAAATGTCTTCTATTTTCGAAAAGTGTACACTGCACGGTGTACGCAACTTCAATGAGCACAACAATTTCCGGACGGCGGAGGGATTTGAACTATGGCATGGTGTACGGAAACAGGACAAGATCCTGTTTTTGGTTGCCCGGACAGACCCTTTTCCGAACTGCGCAAGCGTCGCTCAGAAAAAGGACGATCGTGGGGTCGATCTTTTGGATTTTCAAGGTTGGGTGGGGAAAATCCAAAGTGTCTGCAGAACGAGGGCTATACATTCAGGCCGTACTTGAATTACGTAGCAGGGCTCGTCACTTTCAGCAGGTGCAGACTGACAGGACAAGTGCGAGACTGACAGAAAGTTTTTCTTTAATTTTTTTCTTCGTTTTCCACGAATCCTGAAAAAAGTTACGGTCACTGCTATTTGCAGCTCATTGTTCACACTGAAGGATCTGATTTTTTTCTACTTGAATTCACAATACATTTTATTTTTTTATTTCAAACTGTAATTTACCGTGAAGGATGAGGGACGAGTCGAAGGACAAGTTCGACGAAAATTTATGAGGGCCTGTTTGACCTAGTCTTCGTTACTGACACTGCCAGTCTTGTCAGTCAAAGACTGAATTCTGACGTGACCATGGGGCAAAACTTTACTTTCAACAAAATACTTTCAAGCCGAGAAGATTAATTTCCAACCAAACAGTTGCATTTTTATCCAAGAAAGATAAAATTTCTACTAAAACAGATGAATTTTTTTAGGGCGCGTGACTATTGGTTCTCGCGCTTCGCGCTCGATAATGTATTTACCTGGCGCTGTGCGCTCGGACTTTGTATTTCCTCCACATTTTTGCGCAGGCCATTTAAAATTAAAGGTCAAAGCATCGACAACTGTAATTTGGTGATTGTGAATTCTCTTTTGTTAAGGCTCTTTCGGCTTTAACGAACACATTCTCATCACGTATCTTGTGCTTCGCACTCGATTTTGTCGAGAATGTGAACCTTTCTACATTACGTTCAACACTATTACATCAAATGTATATTACACTCGATATTACATTTATTTATGTACCTCGGCCTGGGACTGCTTATTCATATATTGCAAAATAAAGTCAAAATTATGTTCATCATGATTACTTTAATATTTGTTTCTTATTTTGCATTAAATTTTATTCTCAGCTATCCTGAAAATGTATCATTTCAATCAATTTATATTAATTCATAATATGCATGGGTATTAAAACATACGTATTTTCATTGTCTTGTTCTTGTAATTGAAAAAAAGTGCGCATCCTATCAGGAAAAAACAATTTTGTTATTAAACATTTTCTTGCAACTTGTGTCGTTTTTCCATAAATTTAATTTGTTTATTTTCAATATTATTTGTTGTTAATAAAATGTTATTGAAGTTTGTGTAATTTTCCAAAAAGTTAATTTTTTTATTTTCAGTATATTTTTATAGCAAGAGTTTATAAAAAATGTGTAGATCATTTTGGTTGTACAACTTTTGTCTTCTAATTTTTTTTTTCGTCTTCCGTGTCGTTTTTCCAAAAATTTAATTTTTTTTATTTTTCAACATATTTTTTACGAATAAACAAAATCTACTCGTCCTATCTAAAAATTGTTATCAAAAATTTGTCGACCTTTTTTTGGGTAAACAATATTTTTATTCTTAATATTATTTTCTACGATCAAAACAAAAACTATTAATTACAAATTTGTACCTCTTGTTTGGATGAGCAACTTTCGTTCATTCATTTTTTTCATAGCTTGTGTGGTTTGCCCACAAATTTAATTTTTTTATTTTATTTTTACGATGAAAACCAAAACTACGCATTTCATCAAAAAATAATTAATAACAAATTTTTAGCTTTTTTTTTGGGTGAACAACTTTTGTGTAATTTTTTTCGTAGCTTGTGTCGTTTGTCCAAAAATTATATTTTTTTATTCTTGACGCTTTTTTTACGAATAGAACAAATCATACGCATCCTATCAAAAAATTATTAATAACAAATTTGTAGATATTTTTTGGGTAAACAACTATTGTCCATTTATATTTTTCGTAGCTTGCGTCATTTGTCCAAAATTTAATTTTTTCTATTTTCAATGTTGTTGTTTAATTAATATAACAAAAACTACGCGTCCTATCAAAGAACAAATTTGTAGATCTTTCCTGGGCGCACAATTTTTGTCTTCTCATCTTTTTTCGCATCTTGCACAGTTTTACTGCAAAATAAAATTTTTGATTTGCCATTATTTTTTGTGCGATGAAAATTTGATTTTTCGATTTTTCAAAAAAATTCAAGACGTTATAATGATAATCTTGTACGGCTTTCCAAAAGCAACGTTTTTCTGCTGTTGACTTTTTTTTATATCGTGCTTTGTTCGGTTTACAATTTTCAGTTTCGTTTTTTTTTTAATTTTGAAAATGCTATAACTCTGACAATTTTCTTTTCATCAAAAAAAGTCGTAGGTATAAATTGTTCGAGTTTCCAAGTACTAAGAGTAGCCATACATAGAATTTTTTAATCTTGAAAAAAGTTGTCTGAAAAATTTTCAAAATTTTCGTAACTTCTTGAATTTGTATCCAAAATATCTAGCTAACGAACTGCACCTTCAGTTTCTGATACTAAAATAGTGTATTAAAGGCCAATCTAATAGATTAATTTTTTCAAAAGTTGTCGTGCTCACAGACATACAGACAGACAGACATGCAGACAGAGAGATACATTCGTAAAAACCTGTTTTTAGGGTTCAGACTTCAGAGGGTCTCAAAACGTAGACATTTGACAAAAAAAAGGGAGGGGGGGTCAATTCTTTCACAAATCTAATACCTTCTCTGACGCGAATGTAAAAAGAAAAATTTTTAAAAGATAGTTAAATTTTCATCCAGAAAAAAATTTAGTTGACTTTTCAACACCAAAATATTAATTTTAATCAAAAGGTAAATTTTATACTTAAATAGTTCATTTTCAACTCAAAAAGAGTATTTAATTCTTTAATGTCGCCTGAATATTTTAAGTGATAAATGAAAAAAATCGATCCAGCCCTTTTTTCAAAACTAAAATTTTGATTTTTCGAGATGTTTTTTTTTTGTGATGAAATTTTTTTAATTTTATGTACGCTTTTATAAATAAAATATGTAGTAAAAAAGTTCCCATAAAGTTTTGTGTCAAACAAAGCCTCGCGTTTTATACATAGGTTTTTACAGCCGTATTTGCGCTACAAAACCCTCATAGAAGACCCAGTTTTCGCTTGACACAAAAGTTCATAAGGACTTTTTTACTAAATATTCTATTTATAAAAGCGTAAATATAACAAAAAATTTTAATAAGAAAAAAAAAAACATCTCGAAAAATCAAAATTTGAATTTTCAAAAATAAGGGCACGATCGCTTTTGTTCCCTTCTTGGCTCAAAATATCTGGACAACATCGGATAATTGAATCCTGCAGAGAATTTTTGTTCAGTAAGAATTTTCAATAACCTTAGGGACAAAAAACCTCTATTTGTACTACAAAACCGACACAAAAGTTTATAGGAATTTTTTACTACATATTTTATGTATTGTTACAGTGTACACATAATGAAAATTTTGTTTTACAAAGAAAATTCTAAAAAATCTAAATTTGAATTTTCAAAAAAAGGGCTCGATCGATTTTTTTCATTGTTCACTTAAAATATTCGGGCAACATCAGAGAATTAAATCCTACAAAGAACTGGCGTTCAGTAAGAAGTTTAAGTTGAAGATGATTGGGACTCACCGTGACAGGGTCTATTGCTTAATGTCTCTGTTTATTAAATGTTTGAAAATACATTTTTGTAAATACACTTGAACTTAAAAATATCAAATTGTGCAACAAAATTGCACAAGAGGGCTTAAAAAGAAGTATGTTCTTTAAAAAAACTGTTTTTAAAAACAAATACTCAGATAAATCAATTTGTGCAATATAATTGTACAAAAAGAGTTAAAATAAGAGAAATATGTTTTCAAAGAACACCGTAAAACGGCTCATTAGAGAGAGATATATGACAATTGAAAAAAGAGGGAGAAAAAAGAGAGAGACATCCAAACCACATCACTCTCTCATTTCTTTATTATTTATCCGTCTTTTTTATACTACCAGGATCCAAGATGTTTCGAGGCCTTTTAGGCGTCCTCTTCAAGAAAATTTTAATAGGAAACTAATAAGGAATATTTGTATGTTATGCTAATATTAATTAAAAAGCAGAATTAAATTTGAAGTTATTTATTAAGGAATTATTAACATTTGTTTATCTTTAATAATTCACAAAATTGATTGTACCGTTAAAAAAATAAAATTTCAACTTCAATTAATATCTCATGCCAACAATGTTCCAAGTTTATTCAACTGTTAATCAGTTTGAAATATCGGATGAAAACAAAATCAAGAAAGCTTCAATTTCAATCTATAATAAAAACGTATCTTTTTGTAATTTTTTCCATTAAATCCTGTAAAAGATGGAAATTCTCCTTTCAAAAATTATTCTCAACCACATTGAACAAAAATTAAAAAGGTTCTTCTGAATATATTCACTGCTTTTAAAAGACGATTTTCAGGTTCAAGGACAGAACGTAGTGTTAAAGAAATACCTAAAACAATGTTCGTTTTTGAGAAAATGTTCTTATTTTTTATTTTCCAGTGAACATTCGACAAATTTATTTTAAATCAGTCTGTTCAGAAATATTAAAGATTATTTTTATAAATAATAAACATTAATATTCAAAAACCACAATCTTAAGCTTGTAACATTTTTAACCAAATAAAATCTGTTATAAACGGAACAAAACAATTTCAAAATGAAATTGAAAATTTTTAAATTTATTCTGCTTGACACTTTATTTAAAGTTATAAAAATTTCTTGACTTTTGCAAGATTTTTTTCTAAATCCCTGACTTTTCCCTGACAAATAAAATTCCCTGACTTTTGCAAGATTTCTTTGGTTTCTTTAATGCGTGAAGTTAAATTCATATTAAATTTCTTTAAAATTACTGCGAGTTATTTGTTTCATTTGCGAATTTCCAAAAATTACGCACATGAATTGCGGACCCCCCCCCTGAGCTGTTACGTAATGTAAGTGCGGGGCTAACTTTATCAAACAAAAATTTTCGGCAAATCGGTAAAATAAGTGTCGTCTTTTTGACTTAAAAAATGTACATCTTCTAGTGGCAAAAGTTTCTGTGACTTACGCATCGACAGTTTTAGACCCCGTTTTTGAACAGTTTTAAATAAGCTATAAGTAATTGAAATTATTAAATAAGGGCTTCAAGCACATGTTTAGATCAACAACTTTTAAAGGAAACATTTAAAAAATGCATGCAAAGTCTCAATTTAAGACAGGAGTCCCGGTATCAAGAGAAGAGAGTATGTGAAAAATTTTAAGAAATTTAAAAAGGCATTTCGAAATTTTAAAAGATACTGTGACGCTATATTATTTTAAGAGACTTCATAGTATTTTAAGGAATTTAAATTCGCAAACTTTGAAAATGAAAGTAATAATAAAAACTGAAATAGCTTTTAATTCGACGGTAGTCCAAAGTGGTTTTATGCCAGGAAGATCATGCACAGATTAGATATGTAGCCTAAGACAGATCACAGAAGAAAACTTGAGAGTAGGAAAGAAAGTTTTCTGTGCATTTATTGACCTAGAAAAAGCATTTGACAAGGTAAATAGAAGTAAACTTTGGGAAGTCCTTAAAGAGTACGGAGTAAATGGAGGGCTCCTGCAAGCAATAAAAACAATATATAAAGGTAGTAAGCGAGCGTAAGGGTAAATGGGAAACTGAGTGACTGGTTCCATATTATGCAAGGCGTGAAACAAGAATGCGTTATGTCCTCGTGGCTATTTATCATATTCATGGATAAGTGTCTAAGAACTGCACTCTTCGGCGAAGAAGGTGTAGATCTCCAAACAATCAAGGCACGTGGGTTAGCTTTCGCAGATGACAAGATTGTTATGGCAGAATCAGTCGAGGACTTGCAAAGAATGTTGAATAAACTTAATACAAGCATGAAGGACATGGGACTCAAAATTAACGTAGATAAAACAAAAATCATGGTGTTTGAGGGAAAAAGTGAGAAAACAATGTGCAACATTGTCCTAAATGATGAGAGATTAGAACAAGTTGACAAGTACGTATATCTACGTAGTCTATTCACTAGCGACGGAAAAATAGATGGGGAGTTAGATAGGCGCATAAATAAGGGTGAGCCGGTTATCGTTAGAGCAGGGTCCATTCTCAGAAATAAAAACATATCAAAAAAAGCTAAAATGGCCATACATAATTATATATACGTACCGACTGTACTATACGGTAGCGAGACATGGACCTGTCAAGAAAAGGACAGGAGTAAAATTAACGCGATCGGCATGAGACCTCTGCGCATAATATGCGGGAAAACACTGATGGACAAAGTCCGAAACGAGGCAATCCTCAAAGAATGTGGTGCAAAAGAGACAATAGTTGACACATGGGAAAGAAATCAGTTAAGATGATTCGGACATCTTGAAAGAATGAAAGATGAGCGACTGACCAAACAAGTGTATAAAGGCAAAATAAATGGTAGAATGCCCAGAGGTAGACCGCCGAAAGAATGGTTAGAATCTGTAAATGAGGCATTGATCCGTAGAGACATAAGAAGCCATAGAAACACAAGAGCCTGCATGAAAAAATGCATGGACGTGAAGGAAGCTAGAGTAGTATGCCAGGACAGAAAAGTGTGGCGACAAATAGTTTATAAACAGAGTGACAATAGAATGAATGACGCCTGAAACAAAGACTTGGAAACTAATGGGCCCAAGTGGGGAACCATACATAACAATTTTGTGAGGCTCTTCACTTGGGGTGATCGCTAGAGAGATTGATCAACAACCTGGGTCGGAGCAGTGTTGCGGAATAAACGTGCCATTTAAATAAATAACACGAGAATTCCAGATCAATCTAAAATATCTATACCTAACACCTATATACCTTATACCTATATACCTTATACCTATATACCTAACTATACACCTATATACCTATTTAGCCCCTACCTATCTACTCTGTACCTGTATACCCATATACACACCACTACTTTCCAACCGGGCAAGTCACGCCTACCCCGAAAGGGAAATGGCTTAATGGTATAATAATTCCAAATTAAGAAGCTTAAAAATAATGACATTTAAAACTCAAAACCTCTCAAGTTAAAAAACGGTCTAAATTTGAAAGAAATCCAACTATTACTATTACCAAATCGGAAACGATTATAAATAAGAAAAAACTCATCAACAAATCAAAAAAAAGCTTCCTCTATGAGGAAGCAAAATCAAAGATTTTGAAAGCAATCCCATTGCGAACTGTAAATGATGAAATCTTCCAATTATAAAAAATCATTACAAAAGTGGAGATATTTCTAAATTTAAAATTATTGAATTTTCAAATAAATACAAGTTCAAATCAAAATTGTAAGCAAATGGAATTTAAATATCAACTGGAATTTGATTGGTCATTTGATAGAAATTTCAACCCACTTTTGTCGAAGGAAATACTTTTTAAATGTATTGATAATATTTTCATAGCGTTTACTGAATTATATCTTTCTTTAAAAAATTAGAATTCTCGTGAATACTTGAGAAATATCTTTTATGCAAAAAAAAAAGAAAAATGTGACATTTTTGTATACATTACCATCGTATAATATTCTAAAAATAATTTTTAATAATTTTGAACCAAAATGATTCTAATAATCATCATCATAATAGATTGATCTTGGCCTACAGAATTAATATTTAACTGTTCACTTGAAATGGGCATTTTACATTAAGTGTTGAAAATTCAAAGATTTAAAAGTAACCGCTCAAAATTGTATTGTGACATTTTTCATAATTAAAATATTTCAAACTAGAAGCCCCAATAGTTGAAAATTTGTTTGGTAATTGTAAATTGTTCAAATTTCCAAGTACATTTTTTATTTGTGATTGAAATTGTTGAATTTTAAAAGTTAACAGTTTAGCAAAAGTAAAATAATCCAACTTTAGAGGATTCAAGAATAAAAAAAAGGTTTTAATTTCACAATTCTAATTCAAAAAGCGTTCAGGGATCGTCTATAAACTGCGTTACTAATTTGAGGGGAGAGCGTCATGCCGAAAATGTTTTTAATTTTTAATTTTTAATTGGTTGGTAACAGGTTGGGAGGGGGGTTCCAGTAGAAGTAACTTTACGAACTTATATAACGTTTAGTACGTTTCTTGATGATAAATTTTAAGAAAGTTTGCGACTTTTGCTTTCCCATATTCCCCTCTTTTCTCCTTTTTAAAGAATATCTATTTTTTATCATGTTTTCAAGAAATTTCTCATTTTTCTCGATTTTTCGTTTAAATTTATGTTTTCGTTAAAAATTCTACTATTTGAAGAGAAATTGAATTATTTTGTAGAAAATGCAACTGTTTTGTTAAAAATTCATCTTTTTTGTCAAAAATTCAACAACTTGGTTGAAAGTTGTACCTGCTTTGTTAAAAATTTATCTTTTTGGTTGAAGATTCATCTCTTTGGTGGAAAATTGAACCTCAACTATTACATTTCCAGCTGAAAATTGATCTTTTTTAGTTAAAAATTTACATATTTTATCAAATTTTTTCTCTTCTAGTTGAAAATTGATGTATCCTGTTGAGAAGTCGTGTTTTATAGTAGAAAATTAATCTTCTCCGTTCAAAATTAATCTTTTTCGTTGAAAATTCATCTCTTTGGTTTAAACTTAAACTATTTTGTGGAATATTCGTATTTTTTATTGCATTCAACTATTTTTGATTCAAATTAAAGTCTTGTTGGTTAAAATATCATCAATTACACTTTGCATTGAGAATTCATATTTTTTCTTCGAAAGTTCAACTACCTGGTTAAATGTTGAACAACTTTGTTAAAAATCAATTTTTTCATGAAGATTCATAATTTTACTTTAAACTTTCAACATCAACTCATTCAAAAATATAATCATTTAAAATTAAACCACTTTGAATTGGAAGCATTTTGAACAGAATAATTTTATATCGAAAGATTGAAAATGGTTTGGTTTCACTTTTAAATCTTTCAAAATTGTATCGTTTGCAAATAATTGTATTTTATAGTGGAAAAATCATCAAAACCAATGCTTAGTTAGATAATTAATTTTAAAATGTAATAAATAAATTTGTCTATCTTAATTTTTTACATAAAAAATTGACCCCACAGACGCAAAAATCGTGGGAAATAACTTCTAAATTTAATTCCTCAAAAATGGTAGAATATAGAATTGAAAGCGCGCTTTTGTTCTTGAATAAGCATTTGAAATCAAACCATTTTAAAGTAATACTTAAAATTGTATACATTCAAAAAATTGAAAGCTGAAAATTAATTAATTTTGCAACTCAATAGTGAACCATTTTCAAACTTAGAGCGTTTAAATTAGAAAAATTTTGAATTTAAATTGCTGAAAAATGGTAAAATATAAATTTATAGTCTTTAAAATTTGTAATTCAAATCTTTCAAAACGTGAGGATTGAAAATTGAAAAATTTCGAAAAAGTATTAATAACTGAATATTTTTAGAGTAGCTTTTCAAATTTTCAGGCCCTTCCCACTACTTGGGTTAAAGTGGAAATACTTTATTACAAATCCATCATTTTAGTTGAAAATACATCTCTTTTGTTTGAAAAATAATTTTGTTTTGTTAAAAATTAATCTTTTAAACTGAAAATTGAACTATTCAAGCTTTTGGGTTGAAAATTAATCTTTTTTGGTTGAAAATTCGTCTATTTTAGATGAAAATTAATCTTCTTGGTTGAAAATTCAATATTTAAATTTTCCAGGGACGAATTTTCTACAAAATTCAACTGTCGCATTTCCAGCTATACTACGCATTTAAAATTGAAAATGATTTTATTTTACAAATAAAGAGTCGAAAATTTCCAAATTAAGAGCGCTTGGAATTTAAATTGCTAAAAAATCATACAGTATCACATTTATAGCTTTAAAATAAAAAATTCATATCTTTCAAATTTAAAAAATTAAAAATGGAAAAATAATTTGATAATTTTGGAAAAGCATTGATAACTGAATATGTTTAAATTAGCTTTCCAATTTACCAAGCCCATTTCCAAATTAATCTGGGAAAAATTAAACCGTGCAAAAACTAGGTATTCAAAATCGAATTATTTTAAATTTAATAATGTTCCAAAGTAAAAATTTCAAATTCATTACCACTCAATTTATTTTTGAGTAATTAAACGGTACAATTAAAACTTGCGATCATCGTAATATTGTTTTATGTTTGTATCTTATTAATTGGCAACGCAATGTTTCTATAGTTTCGCTAGTTTCATAATATTTGAATGTGGTATTTAAAAAGGAAGAAGAATTTTAGAATTCATGGAAAAAGAGAAGAATGCTTATTTATTAGGCCGGAAATAAAGGGCAGTTTATAAAGTGCTTGTCCCAAGGACCTACAACACCTTTGCTTTAAACTTTCATTTTTAGAAAAAGAGCAGAATGCCGGTTTATTGCAAGGACAGGGTCAAACTAAACTAACTAAAGGCAAATACTAGGATTATCCTCGAGATTCACCTGAACACAATTAAGGGCTTAGCCAAATTGAACCACGGCAACAGGTAATTTCGGACAGGACGTGGTGCAATAAAACGACTCTCTGGGTTTGAAAGAAATATTCTTTTGACAACAATCCATAATATGCCAATTGTCAACTTTATCTTTATTTCCAAATTCAAAACCATATTTTACTAGAACATTATTCATATCATATTCTAGTAGAACATTTTGTGCTAGAGTGGTCCAAAAATGCATTGGAAATTTTTTTTCGAATTGTTATGCATAACGCTCGGAAATTTGTTCGAATCGACACAAAAATAAATCCATTTTTTTTTTAACAAAAAAAATGGATTTAATTTTTGTTTATTTTTCAACCAAAGAGATGTATTTTCAACTAAGATGATGAATTTTTAACAAAGTAGTTCAACTTTAAAAATATTCAGGTATTAATACTTTTTCGACATTTTTCAATTTTCAGTTCATACGTTTTGAAATATTTGAAATAAAAATGTTAAAGCCTATACATTTATATGGTAGCATTTTTCAGCAATTTAAATTCAAATTTTTCCAATTTAAACGCTCTATGTTTTAAAATGGTCCACCATTGAGTTGCAAAATTAATTAATTTTCAGCTTTCAATTTTTTTTAAGTATACAATTTTAAGTATTCCTTTAAAATTGTTTGATTTTAAATGCTTATTCGAAAACAAAAGCGCTTTTTAATTCCATATTCTACCATTTTTGAGGAATTAAATTTAAAAGTTATTGGCCACGATTTTTGCGTTTGTGGGGTCAATTAAAAAAAATAATAACATAGACAAATTCATTTATTACAGGTTAAAATTAATGGTCTAACTAAGCATTGGCTTTGATAATTTTTTCTACTATGAAATACAATTATTTTCAAACGATACAATTTTGAAAGATTTAAAAGTTAAACCAAACCATTTTCAATGTTTCGATATAAAATTATTCTGTTCAAAATGCTTTCAATTCAAAGTGATTTAATTTTAAACGATTATAGTTTTGAACGATTTGATGTTGAAAGTTTCAAGCTGAAAGCTGATTAAGTAAGGTATAAAATTGTTCAATTTACAGTTTTTACACATTTAAAACTGGGAAAGTTATACAACTTTTATAATATTTAAAATAATGCTGACTTTTTTAATACAATAAACTAAAAAGGTTGAAGACATTTTTAAAAACTCATGTTTAAACTTAAAAAATTGTAATTGTGATAGATTTGAGCAATTTCATTATTTTTAATGAAACGGTACACGTAGCTACGGCCTTAAAAAAACTGGTCAAATTTTTCACTATAATGATGAATTTTTAAGTAAAATGATGAATCTTCATGAAAAAATTGATTTTTAACAAAGTAGTTCAACATTTAAGCAGATAGTTGAATTTTCGAACAAAAAATATGAATTCTCAATGAAAAGTGCAATTGATGATATTTTAACAAAAAAGTCTTTAATTTAAATCCAAAATAGTTGATTCAATAAAAAAATACGAATATTCCACAAAATAGTTCAATTTTAAACCAAAGAGATGAATTTCCAACGAAAAAGATGAATTTTCAACGAAAAAGATGAATTTTAAACTGAGAAGACAAATTTTCTACTATAAAACACGACTTTTCAACAGGATACATCAATTTTCAGCTAAAAAAGAAAAAAATTTGATAAAATATTTAAATTTTTAAGTGAAAAAGATACATTTTCAGCTAAAAATGTAATAGTTGAGGTTTCAGTTGAAGGAAGGTAATGTTCAACCAAAAAAAGGAACGAATTTTCAACGAAATAGTTCAATTTTCCACCAAAAGAGATGAATCTTCAACCAAAAAGATAAATTTCTAACAAAGCAGGTACAACTTTCAACCAAGTTGTTGAATTCTTGACAAAAAAAGATGAGTTTTTAACAAAATAGTTGGATTTTCAACAAAATAATCGAATTTCTCTTCAAATAGTAGAATTTTTAATCAAACCATTAATTTAAACGAAAAAATCGAGAAAAATGCGAAATTTCTTGAAAACGTGATAAAAAATAGATGTTCTTTAAAAAGGGGAAAAGAGAGGAATATGGGAAAGCAAAAGTCGCAAACTTTCATGAAATTTATCATCAAGAAACGTACTAAACGTCATATAAGTTCGTAACATTACTTCTACTGGAGCCCCCCTCCCAACCTGTTACCAACCGTCAAATTGGCCAGGCAGTTTATATACGATCCCTGAACGCTTTTTAAATTAGAATTGTGAAATTAAAACTTTTTTTTAATTCTTGAATCTTCTAAAGTTGGATTATTTTACTTCTGTTAAACTGTTAACTTTCAAAATTCAACAATTTCAATCACAAATAAAAAATGTACTTGGAAATTTGAACGATTTACAATTTTATTACTAAACAAATTTTCGACTATTGGGGCTTCTAGTTTGAAATAGCTTAATTATGAAAAATGTTACACAATACAATTTTTATGCATAACACCCGGAAATTTCTTCGAATCGACAACTGTAATTTGGTGATTCTGAATTCTCTTTTGTTGAAGCTCCTTCGGCTTTAACGAATACATTCTGATCACGTATTTCGTACTGCGCACTCGATTTTGTCCACAATATGAACTTTTCTACATTATGTTCAACACTATTCTATAAAATGTATATAAAATTTATTTCTGTACCTCGGTCTGGGGCTGCTTATTCAGATATTACCAAATAAAGTACAGATTGTATTTTTCATGATTACTTCAATATTTGTTCCTTATTTTGCACTAATTTCAATTCTCAGCTACCCTGAAAAATGTATCATTTCAATAAATTTATATGATTACAATTCATAATATGCATTGACATTGAAACAAAAGTATTTTCATTGTCTTGTTTTTATGATTTAAAAAAGTGCGCATTTTATGTAAAAATTGTTATCAAACATTTTATTGCAACTTGTGTCGTTTTTCCATTAATTGAATTTGGTTATTTTCAATGTTATTTTTTACGATTTAAACTAAAAACAAGCATCTCAGCGTAAAGTGGTTCTAAACAAATTTCTAGATATAATTTAGGCTACAAATTTCGTTAAATAAAATGTTATTGTAGCTTGTGTCCTTTTTCAAAAAGTTAATTTTTTTATTTTGAATATATTTTTATAACAAGTGTTTATAACAAATTTGTAGATCCTCTTTGGGTGAAGAACTTTTGTCTATTAACTTTTTTTCGTACCTTGTGTCGATTTGAAAAAAATTTAATTTTTTTATTTTTAATGTTATTTTTTACGATTAAAACAAAAACTACGCGTTCTGTCAAAAAGTCATTGATGACAAATTTGGATGAGTTTTCACTCTTTTTGGAAGAGCAACTTTTGTCTACTCATTTTTTCATAGCTTGTGTCGTTTGTGAAAAAATTTTATTTTTTTATTTTTAAAGTTGCTTTTTAGGAATAAAACAAAAACTGCGTGCGATAAAAATTTAAAATTTCGATTTTTCGAAAACATTCAAAAAGGTGTTATGATAATCTTGTAGAGCTTTCAAAAAATAAACGTTTTTCTGCTCTTGCATTTTTTTCATATCCCGCGTTGTTTTTGCGAGTTTATTAAACATAATTTTTTAAACAATTTTTCACTATTTTTAATAATATTCACTCTGAATTATACTAAATATGACGTTTTTTCAAAAATGTACAACTTTATGTTCATTTTTCACTTCGAGAGTGAAGTAATAATTAATTCAAGTTAACAAAATTTATTATTGTTGTTAATGATATTCTCTTTGCCTAATGGTAGAAACTTGCAGTTTTTTCTGAAATTATGAACTATTTGTCTATTTTTCACTTGAAGTGACTCAATAACTAATTAAAATTAGCATACATTATTGTTTAATCAAATTATTTATTATTGTTTATAACTCTTCTCCTATAGTAATGCTAGATAGTTGCGGCTTTTTCTGAAATTTTTCACTTTTTGTCAACTTTTCACGTTGTGAGGTAATAACTAATACAAGTTAACAAAGATAATTGTTTAAACAATTTATTACCGTTTAAAACTATAAATTCTCTTAGATAAATGCTAGAAAGTTGTGGCTTTTTTGTTGTTGAAATTTTAAGATTTTCTTTGACTTTTTAGTTAGGAACAAATAATAAATATTAATATTAATTAAAGCGAAAAAGCTTTGCCTTCTTAGTTATGAACGAATAATGAATAAACATTAGAGAGAAACATATTTTAAACAAACTCTTTGTTTTTTGTGAATATATTTTTCTGAAATAAAACAGATGTTTGAAATATTCTTCAAATGTGCTGTATGGATCATATTAAATGTAATTTTTTCTTGAAATAGTTACTAAGAGCATTTTTTCTGAAATTAATATTGATATTTATTATTTGTTCATAACTAAAAAGTCAAAGAAAAGCTCAACATTTCGGAAAAATCCAGAACTTCCTAGCATTACTTTAAGAGAAGATGTAAAATAAATTGTTCAGACAATTATGTTTGTTAACTTGCCATATTTATTACCTCACTTTATGGCCAACAGCCATACCACGCTGAAAAAACCAGTTCTCGTCAGATCACTGAAGTTAAGCAGCGTTGGGCGCGGTTAGTACTTGGATGGGTGACCATTCGAGAAAACTCAGTGCTGTTGGCACATCGTGGGTGTGGTGAGCCCACACTTGTAGTTATTTACTACAAGAAACTAACCTAGAAACACTACTCGAATCGGGTAGTGTCACGCCTACCCTGAAAGGGAAATGGCTTAATGGTATACATACTAAGTGAATAAGTGAAAAGTGCATTAATTATTAATTTACTGCGTAAACACTGGGTAAAAAGTTAAAAATTTCAGAAGAAACCGCAACTATCTAGCATTAATAAAGAAAAAGATAGTTATAAACATGAATAATTTGTTCAAATAATTATTTTTGCTAAATTGAATTAATTATTAACTCACTCCAAGTGAAAAGTAGACAAATAGTCAAAAATTTCAGAAACAAACCGCAATTTTTTACCTTTATTCTAAGAGAATATTATTAATAATAATAATACATTATTTAAACGATTATATTTGTTAACAATAATTAACTATTAGCTTACTCTGATTGAAAATTCGACAAAAAATGGAAAATATTTTGAAAAAACCACGACTTTTTATCCCTATTCTAAGAGAAAATTTGCTGTCCCTATAGAACAGATTTATGGGGGTTATAATAATTAAAAAGTAACATTTTATTCGTATTCTATGGCTAATTTTTCAGAGAAATGTTGAGTTTCAACTCGATACACCTAATATTGACAATTCTGAATAAAATTTACAAAAATGTCTTTTTTACATTCTCTTCAGAGAAGGTATTAGGTTTGTGTTTGGCTCCCCCCCCCCCTCCAGTTTTTGTCAAATGTCCACGTTTTGAGACGTTCTGAATACAAAAAACAGATTTTCGCGAATGTGTATTTAGTATCCTACACCTATATACCTATCTAACTTGTACCTATATAATCTATACCAATGCACCCATATACCCAATACTATTTTCCAACCGAGCAAGTCACGCCTACCCCGAAAGGGAAATGGCTTAATGGTATAATAATAACGTGAAGGTCAAGTTCGTTAGCCAGCCATTTCGGATAAAAATTCAAAAAGTTACAGCATTTTCAAAATTTTTGAGACCACTTTTTTTATAGATTGGAAAATTCTGTGTACAACTATTTGCAGTACTCAAAAAGACGAACAATTTATCCTAGTGACTTGTTTCAATAAAAGGAAAATTATCAGAGTTATAGCATTTACAAAATTAAAAAAAAAAATTACAATTACAGTTTTAAGCCAAACAACGCACGATATGAAAAAAACAGTCAAGAGAAGAAAAAAGTTCCTTTTTAAACAACCTAAAAGATTATCATTATAACTTTTCGAATTTTCTTGGAAGATCGAAAATTCAAATTTTGTCGCACGAAAAAATAATGGAAAATAAAAAATTCAAATTCGCCGTCAAATTATTATTTTTATATTTATTCGTGAAAAACAGCATTAAACAAAATTTTAATTTTTGGAAAAATCACACAAGAGACGAAAAAAAAGATGAGAAGACATGAATATTTTATGATTTCTTTTAATTGAGTCTGAATAATTTTAACTCAATTTCTTGAAATAAATCTTTTTATTAAAAAATTTGTTTGTAATAAGTTTGCACTAAATATAGCAATTTTAGAAATATATATGAAATATTTTTGGATTATTTCTTTTTCCTATTTGTGAAATTGTAATAATCTAAATGAATTGGATTGAATCACCCAAAAAAAAAGAAGACAAAAGTTGTTCAATCAAAAAAGATCTAAATATTTGTAAAAAGCTTTTTTTATAAAAATACATTCAAAATTTTAAAAATTAAGTTTTTGGAAAAACGATATCAGCTACAATAACATTTTATTTTATAAATTTTTTAGCCTAAATTTTATCTACAAATTTTATCAGTACCACTTCACGCTAGGATGCGTATTTTTGGTTCACAGCGTAAAAAACAACATTGAAAATAAACAAATTACATTTATGGAAAAAAGAAACAGGTTGCAATAAAATATTTAATAACAATTTTTTTAATAGAATGCGCTCTTTTTTAAATTATAAAAACAAGACAATGAAAATACTTTTGTTTCTATTCCAATGCATATTATGAATTATAATAATATAATTTTATTGAAATGATATACATTTTTCAGGATAACTGAGAGTAAAAATTAGTGCAAAATAAGAAACAAATATTGAAGTCATCATGATAAATGAAATTGGTACTTTATTTTGCAATAACTGAAGAATGAATCGAGTGCGATTGAAAACAATGCAAATGAGCATAAACAAATGCGCGCGTTTAATTCTTTTTCATAGTTAATTATTGTTTAAAGATGAAAATCAAACGGAGTTTGAAGATTCATGATATCTAATCCGGAATCTTTGCAAAAAATTAATATTTATAATTTTTATAAACAAATTACGTTAACAACCCTCAAGACTCAAGACCATCATTTTCGCTTGGAAAAACTTTATTTTCAATAATAATATAACATTATTACAGAAAGGGTACTAGGTAAATTTAGGGATCCAAGAAAAAATTATAACGGGGAAAAATTAGTTAGCTTATGCTTAGAAAAGGGCCTATTTATTACCAATACTTGGTTTCGACATAAAATGATCCACACGTACACTTGGTGTAAAGGAAATAACCGCAGTGTAATTGACTTCGTTATTGCGGATGAAAGACTAAGAGAACTAGTCAAAGATACAAGAGTCATGAGGGGTTCCGAATGCAATACTGATCATTATCTTTTAATCTCTAAAATAAACTTAGGCCGGGGATGGAAAAGAAAGAGAACAGAAAAAACGAAACAAACTCGAATAAAGATTGAAAATTTACAGAAACCGGAAGTGCGAATAGAGTTTCAAAATAATTTAAGCGAACGCATAGATAGGGCAACTTGGGAAGCGCTTACGAGCAATAAAGATATAGAGGGCGCGTGGGCTTTATTACGGGATATCATTGTTAAAACTGCAATTGAAGTGTGTGGTACGGCAGTGGTAGGAAGAAAGTCTGGTGATGCGTGGTGGAATGATGAAATTCAAGCAGCCCAGCGAGAAAAGAAAAAAGCGCACAAGAGAACATTAAACATGACAGGTCTTAGCGATGAGGAGAGAAATAGACTCAAAAACGATTACAAAGACAAAAAGAGGAAAATGAAACGACTAGTCAAGGAGAGTAAAGAAAAAATCAGAACAGAAGAAGAGAACAAAATACAGAACTACTTTGAAGGAATTATGAAACTATTATATAAACAGTTGAAGGAAAGTAAGAGTACAGAGTTTGCCAGCATGAGAAACAGCAAAGGTGAAATGCTATATGATATAGACGAGATAGTAGACGCTTTAAAAGACTCTTTTAAAGAACTATTAGGAGGTGAAGATATTGGACAACAAAACTGCGACATAGAACATAATGCATTAGAAAACCCAATTGAAAAAGTCTGTGTCACTGAGGTCCGAGACATAATTAAGAACTTGAAAAACGGTAAGGCTGCTGGCATAGACAGTATTAGTGCTGAAATGCTCAAATACGGTGGCGAGTACATACCTCACAGGTTGTGCGAATTAATAAATTTATGTATCGAGACGGGGAAAGTCCCAGACGATTGGAGAAAAGCGATTATCGTACCAATATACAAAAGAAAGGGAGATAAAAACAACTGCAGTAATTACAGAGGTATCAGCCTACTAAGTACCGTAAGTAAAATATACTCAAAAATACTTATTCGTAGGGTAATGGAAATCACAGAAGAAAAAATATGGGAAGTCCAAAGTGGATTTGTGCCAGGAAGATCATGTACAGATCAGATATTTAGCCTAAGACAGATCACAGAAAAAAGCTTGAGAGTAGGAAAGAAAGTTTTTTGTGCATTTATTGACCTAGAAAAAGCATTTGACACGGTAAATAGAAGTAAACTTTGGGAAGTTCTTAAAGAATACGGAGTGAATGGAGGGCTCCTGCAAGCAATAAAAACAATATATACAGGTAGTAAAGCGAGCGTAAGGGTAAACGGGAAACTGAGTGACTGGTTCGATATTACGCAAGGCGTGAAACAAGGATGCGTTATGTCCTCGTGGCTATTTTTCATATTCATGGATAAGTGTCTAAGAACTGCACTCTTCGACGAAGAAGGTGTAGATCTCCAAACAGTTAAGGTACGTGGGTTAGCTTTCGCAGATGACAAGATTGTTATGGCAGAATCAGTCGAGGATTTGCAAAGAATGTTGAATAAACTTCATACAAGCATGAAGGACATGGGACTCAAAATTAACGTAAATAAAACAAAAATCATGGTGTTTGAGGGAAA
>CAKNYM010052030.1:248028-278261 GCA_932195095.1 Andricus curvator
AATATATAATTAATATTTTTAATAGAATATAATATTAATATTTAATAATAATAATAATATTTTCAATTTGAATCGTTGCAGAATTAAACTGTGCTTCGTTTGATTTAGCAGAAGGAGAATTTGAATTAGTATCAGTTTGAGTATCAGGATAATGCTAGCCTGTGCCAAAGCATAAGCTAAAATCTGCGTCAACTTATTCTAATTTCAATCTCAATTACAATGTCGAATATAATATTTTTAAATTGCTAATTGCAAAATTAACAAAATTTTATGTTTCGTATTTTATTTTTCATTAGGACAAATGCCCCCCCCCCCCCCACTGCCAAAGCTCGATACAGCGGCTTGCGCTCACTTAGCCATCGTATTTAATGTAAATCGCCGCTCCAACCTCTATCTTGCTGACATTTGATTATTGCACCTCTGCACTACCTGTGACCATTAGGATGAATAGATAGAAGAGTATTTAGGGTACACTTGTTAATAATCCTTTCCAGGTGCTTAAGCTTATGACCATTAGTATCACCGAACATCAGGGGCGAGAAACCTGAGATGTATACCATTAAACCATTTCCCTTTCAGGGTAGGCGTGACACTACCCGATTCGGGTAGTGTTTCTAGGTTTTTCTTGTAGTTATAAATAACTACAAGTGTGGGCTCACCACACCCACGATGTGCCAACAGCACTCATGTCAGTATTCTTGAATGGTCACCCATCCAAGTACTAACCGCGTCCAACGCTGCTTAACTTCAGTGATCTGACGAGAACTGGGTTTTTCAGTGTGGTATGGCCGTTGGCCATATGGAGTTCGTAAATATATCTCACCAGGTTTACAAATTTATTGAAAATGTTACGAGAAGACAATTCAGGGTAAAACCGCATATCCAGACGGACCGGCGCGGCATAGACCCCTTTGGAACGGGCATCGCCCGATTCGCATTCGTCTACCTGCTAAGTATACCCCCACCATTGCGCTATGCGAGTTACCCCTCACTTGCTTTTGCCAAGTATATCTGGCGTCGGATTAGAGGCGGACTTACCCTCGGTACCTGAAATCTTGAAATTAGTATCCATTGTACTTATACTCCCTTTGTATTCAATACTCATTCATAGATTGCCTATATATTACTCTATTTTGGAAGGCTTAGAATTTAAATTCATTCAGTTTTTAAGAGTTTTGAACTGGATATTGAAAACTTCGCAAATTTTACCATTTTTAACGTTTCAAAAGTGAGATTTGACTGCAATTTTTAATATATCAATTTACAATAATTCGTCTAGGTCACAGAATTTGAAATTGATAAAATTTACACGTTAGTATCTCACATATTATTCATTTTTTCAACGTTTTAAATTTAAAATTCATTAATCTTTATGACTTTGAATTTTAGAATATTGTACAGTTAGGCTGATTCAATGTACATATTAATGTAATAATTACATTTAATCACACAATAATTGAAAAGTTAAGAATAACCATTGTTCTAAATAGTGTTTGTAGCAATAAATTTTAATTTGACGTATTTTCAAGGTTCAACTTCCCTTAATTTTCTGAACTGATGCAAATCTTACTAAAAGTAATATACCTTTGATGATATTTGGTGAAATATAAGAATTTAAATGTTTATAAACAGTTTAGATGAACAAATTAAAATTTTTGGGCAGTTACACGTAGAAAAAAATCGGTTTCTAAATCAAAATAGCTTGAGAATGAATAATAACACTGCATGCTAAGATTCACTCAGTGAAAATTCCTGGAATATTTTATAATTAATACTTAACTGTGATCAATTGTTTCTAAAAATATTTATTAATACATTTTTATTGATGTTTGTGACTAACTTAGACTTTCAACTTAATCTCAAGCTATTTGAATGGAAGGAAAAAATTCGTTGGACTTGAACTTCCAAAATATTTGGAAATTGTTCATCTAATTTGTTTATGAAAATATAAATTGTTATATTTTACCAAATATTATCAAACATATATTATTTAAACTTTAAAACTTTTATTTAATCTTTTAAACCTTTTAATTATCTTTCAAAATGATTCAAATGTTTCCTAAAATTTGTTTTAAGTTTCTGAACAATTTTTTAAATGGCTTTGAGATCATACTTTTTTTCGACAATTTTGGATATCTTAAAATTAATTTTTTCAAAATAAAAACTAATTGTTAATTTTCCTAGGAATCTAACGAAATTTTATTTATTCACTTGACACCTTTCAGAATTCTTAAAAAGATTCTTCTTTTGGAAATATTCAAAAATCTACATTGAAAAAAATGGTTGAAACCTTTTCTAAGTTTTGAATTATTTTTGATTCGTTTCAAAATTTCTATAAATGTTTCTAAAAGATAAATCAAAATCTTTACATTTTTAACCTACAAAGATGCGAATTTCCAAAGAAAAAACATTAAATTATAACCAAAAACAGTTGAATTTTCAAGTCAAATAGACGAATTTTTTACAATACAGTAGAATTTTCAACTCGAAAAGTTGAATTTGCAACAAAAAAGTTAATTTTCAACCAAGAAAGATGACTTTTCCACCGTGAAAGATGAAGTTTCTACCAAAAGAAGAATTTTGAACGAGTTGAATTAAACAAAACAAAACGAATTTTTAACAAAATAGTTGAATCCTCAAACAGATGAATTTTCAATCAAAAAAGATGAATTTCTGAAAATGTAATCGTTACATTTTCAGTTAAAAAAATAATTTTCAACACATATAAAATTAGTTTTCAACTAGTTGTATTTAACAAAAAAAGACAAAATTTAAAAAAAAATCGAATTTGAAAAAAAAAGTTACATTTTCAACCAAAAAGGTAAATCTCGCATAAAAACAGAATTTTTAACAAAATAGTTCATCTTTCAACCAAAAAAAGTTAAATTTTCAACAATGAATATTAATTTTTCACCAAGAAAATTAATGTTGTACAAAAAAAGATAAATTTTTAACAAAATACATCAATTGTTAACAAAATTGCTGAATTTTTGAGCGAAAGAGACAAATTATCTACAAAGCAGTCGAATTCTCAACCCGAAAATATGATTTTTTAACAAAAAAGTTTATTCTTCACCAAATAGTTGAATTTTTAACCAAATAGTTAATGTTTTATCAAATAGTTAAATTATGAACCAAAAGTTATGAATTTATAGCAAAAAAAAAATAATTTTCAACAAAACAGTAAACCTTAAAAAAAACAACAATTTTTAACAAAGTCGTTCAAGTTTTACCCGCGCAAATGAATTTTTAATTAAATAGCTCAGTTTTCAACAATATAGTTAAAAAAATATAGACAAACCAAAGTCTTCATTTTGATCAATTTAAAAATAGAAATGTACAAAAAATGTAAAACTATAAAATAATACAAACAATTTTTTTAACACAAAGACAAATCAGACAAATCAAATTTTGTGTTCGAAATGATAATTTTTCGAGCTGGAAAAGGGAAGGGAAAAGTTCTGTCGCACCCTATCCTTTTCCCAGCTTTATGATTTCTTTACAAGAATTGTCAGAATTGCTCTATTTTAAAATTTATGATCAAAATGTCTTTTGTGTTCATGCGTCAACTTTGAATTATGTCGATGAAAAAAATTTTTCGTTTTGAAACAGATGAATCAAATATTGTAAATGAGCATAAGTTCCTCAATCTTCAATAAACTGTATTAATATTATAGATCAATCGATTTTCCTCGAATCAAGGAATCTTTTCCGTTCTTGCATCAATTTTGAATTATGTTAGTGAAAAAAGTTTTACTATAAAAAATCGTGTTTTCAAATATTATGCATTACCATAGCTTCCTTACTCTTCAATAAAATGTATAAATGTTATGGGTCAATCGATTCGTCTTGAACCAACACAACTTTTCTATTCTCGCATCAACTTTAAATTATGAGAATGAGAAAATTTTTACTATAAAAAACGATTTTAAAAATATATAAATTACCATATCTTTCCTACTATTTAATAAAATGTATTAATATTGTAGATCAAACGATTCGTCTCGAACCAAGGAATCTTTTATATTCTGGCATCAACTTTGAATTATCCTAATGAAAAAAGGTTTACTGTAAAAAACCGATTTTCTAAATATTATTGAGTGCTAAAAAAAAATTCAATAAATATTTTTAGAAATCTTTTAGTCAGTTTTAAGATATTAGTGAGGAAAATAAGCCCTCCAAATTTCATCAATTTATCTGCAACAGTTTTCTAGTTATCGTATTCACAAAAAAGCGAAAAATTATTTCTTAACAAAGTGTTTCTACCAAAATTTTCAAACAAAATAGTCGAATCCTCAAGCAAAAAAGAGTGTCTGGTAAGAGATAAGTTTTTCCAAAAATAGTTGAATTTTTATTTTAAAAAAATTTCACCTTCACTTTTCAACGACAAAATATGACTTTTAAATAAGAAGTACATTTTCTATTAAGATACTGGAATTTTCAACCTAAGAACACGATTTAAAAAAAAAAAAACAGTTGAATTTTCAACAAAATATAGTTGAATTTTTTAACCAAACAGTATCAATGTTTAACAAAATTGCTCTCGTGTTGAATTTTCCATCAAACAGTTGCATTTTGTAATTTCCACTAAAATAGATGAATTTTCAAATTAAAAAGATAAGTTTTCAAAAAAATAATTGAATTTCTACCAAAAAAAATTTCAGTTTGGCTATTTAACAACTAAATATGAGTTTTAAATAAAAAAGTACATTGCACATTTTCTATCGAGAAACTTAAATTTTCAACCCAAGAAGACGAGTTTTCAACAAAACAGTTGAATTTTCAAGATTTATTATAATAATTCTTTATTTAATTTCATTTTACGTGTCTTCGAAACTAAAAAGCTTCAAATTTTAGAGTAATAAACTCCATCGGAAATTATTTCTAAACTGGAACCCAAAGGGACAACAGCTTAATTTTATTGTCGGGAATCCCCGTAATAAAGTTTAAAATTCTATTTACAATGTCCAGTTTAAATATCTCAGGTACGTCAGTCTTCTAAAATGTAATCCCAGGCGAGAACAAGCAAGTGAGGGGTAACTCGCATAGCGGAATGGTGGGAGTATACTTAGCAGGTAGACGAATGCGAATCGGGAATCGGCCTTTGGAACATCGGCTCGAAAATAATAAACGTATATCTATAAACATCAAATTTGACTAGTCCATCGTGACGACCCTTGCAAACTTGAAACTTGAAAAAATTTGAAACACTGACGCCAAGCACATTCACTGACACAACGCAAGGTGTCGCCGATCCAATTACCGAAAACAGAAATCGAGGAAGTACATCTCTGCTGACTGCGCCGCCCCCTGGGTACACTTGTTAATATGTATTCCTTTTCAAAAGCCAGGATTTGCTGACTTACTTTCACTTTTTTTTTTCACTGCGAATTGAAGTAAAGCTATAAACAGTATGCAATTTCATAATGGAGAAAATAATTTAAAATTGTTAATTAATATTTCAAAGATTGCAAAATATATACAATAATATTAAATGTGTAAATTGAACAATTTTACATCTTACTTAATCACAGCGGCGCGGTGTAGCCAGGAATTTTTTTCGAGGTGGGGGGGGGAGGCTGATCTTAGGGAAGGGCAAAAAGGGTATCCGAAAAATAAAATGACTCAATATTGAAGTTAAAGAACATAATTATTTAAACAATTTATTATTGTTTTTAATAATATTTTCTTTAAATAATGTTAGAAAGTTGCGGTTTTTTCTGAAATTTTCAACTTTTTGTCTACTTTTCACTTAGAGAGTGGGAATAATTAATAAAATTCAACAAACATAATTGTTCAAAGACATCATTATTGTTTGTCACCATCTTCTCCTATAGTAATGCTAGATAGTTGCGGTTTCTTTCTGAAATTTTTCACTTTTTTCAACTTTTCACTTAGATCGAGGTAATAATTATAGCCAATTAACAAGCATAACTGTTTAAACAAATTATTATTGTTTATAACTATCTTCTTCTATATAAATGCTAGACAATTACGGTTTTTTCTTAAGTTTTTCACTTTTTGTCAATTTTTTACTCAGAGTAAGATAATAATTGATGAATTTTAACAAACATAATTGTTTAATTAAATTATTATTGTTCATAACTATCTTCTCCGATATTAATGCTAGATAGTTGCTTTCAGGACATCAGTATAGTGTCGAACGATACAGTATAGGTCTTAATATTATTCCCCATTAAAACCGAAAATAATAATTTTGACCCTGAAATACAAAAACGCGAATATCTACCAAACTGGAACCGCCTACAAGGGCAATTTTCATGCGTAAGCCCACAAATAATAAACATTAATATTAATTTAGACAAAAACGCTCTCAAGGGAAATTTCTATTTAATATGATTCATATAGAAAATTTGAAGAATATTTAAAACATCTATTTTATTTCAGACAAATATATTGACGAAACAGAAAGAGATTGTTTAAGAAATGATTCTCTCAATTGTTTATTTATTACATGTTCATAACTCAAAAGACAAAGCAAAGTAAAAAATTTCAGAAAAAACCGCAATTTTCTAATTATCTAAGAGAAGATAGTTATAATCAATAATAAACTGTTTAAACAATTATTTTTATTAACTTGCATTAGTCATTACCTCACAAAGTGAAAAGTTGACAAAAAGTAGAGAATTTCAGAAAAATCCACTTCTATCTAGTATTACAATGGGAGAACATAGTTATAAATAATATTAATTTGTTTAAGCAATTAAATGTTTTCAATTTCACTAACTATTAAGTCACTCTGAACGAAAAGTGAACAAACATTGCAATGTTTCAGGAAAAAAACGCAAATTTCTGGCAATAGGGAAAGAAAATGTTATTAAAAGTAATAATAAATCGGTTAAACAATTATTTCTGTTAACTCTAATTGAAAATTCGACAAAAAGTGGAAAATTTTAGAAAAAATTGCAATTTTCTAGCATTATTCTGAGAGAATGTTATTATAAATAATGATAAATTATTCAGAAAATTATTTTAAAAATTATTGCTGTTGAATTAATTTGATTATTGCCTCGCTCTAATTAAAAAGTTAAAAATAAGTTGAAAAATTCGGAAAAATCGCGACTTTTTAAATGTATTCTAAGAGAAAATGGCTAAAAACAATAATAAATTGTTTAAAAATTCACATAAACTTCTAGTTACCAGTTTAAGCAAGTATTTTATGTAAAAGAAACCATTTTTATTTTAAAAAGCCGCAAGCAAGTTATAATTAGCGCCAGAATCTCGCGAAAGCCCATTTTTTACTTACGGGTTTTTTTTGGGACCCTATAAAACAGATTTATGGGGGTGATATCTGAAAAATAAGTTTTTATTCGTATTCTATTGCTAATTGTGAAAAGAAACGTTGAGTTTCAACTCAATGCACCTAATATTGACGATTCTGAATAAAATTTACAAATAGTATATTGCGTGACGAGGATCGAAAGGCAACGATTTCACGAGCGTGAAGTTAGCTGCCCGAGCGAAACGAGGGCAGACATCACATGAGTGAAATCGTTGCCTCGGCCCAATACATACAATTTTTCATCGTATCAATAATCGAAAATTCGACTTGAGATGCCTGTGGAGCGGGTCGACAATCGAATTTTCTACCCTAGGGAAGAAAGTGACAGATCAATGTAAATGGCCGTGTGAAACACCGCCATTTACATTGAAAATTCGATTTTCGACCCGCTCCACAGGCAACGAAAGTCGAATTTTCGATTTAGGTATGATGAAACGTCTTTTTTCTTATGGGAAATACATAATAAATCACTTTTAAGATTTCCAGATTTCGTAGTGCGTAGCCCCTCGTTAAATTTAATTAATTAAAGTTTAGAAACACATACGTGTAAAATAAAATCCGATTCAATTGATAATTTAAGCTAATAATAATAAAGAAATAATAATTTATAATATATACAGTCGAAACTCCATAATTCGAACACCCATAATTCGAATTCCTCCATAATTAGAACATTTTCTCCGGTCCCTTGACGTTCCTATACAGAAAACCAGATGCAGATAATTCGAACACCTCCATAATTCGAACTTTTCAGCCGGTCCCTTGCTGTTCGAATTATGGAGGTTCGACTGTAATAATAATTTATTTATTTAATTAACTTAAATCCACGTGTTAAACTTCATGGGGCTTGCGGAACGCTAAGCTAAGCTAAGCTCGCAAGTTTAAGCGCGCCTAGGGCGCGCGACTGTTGGTTCTCGCGCTTCGCGCTCGATAATATATTTATCTCGCGCTTCGCACTGGATACTGTATTTACCTCGCGCTACGCGCTCGGTCTTCGTATTTCCCCCACATTTGTGCACAGACCTTTTAAAATTAAAGGTCAAATCATCGACAACAACTGTAATTTGGTAATTGTGAATTCTCTTTTGTTAAAGCTCTTTCGGCTGTAACGAATACATTCTCATCACGTACCTCGTGCTTTGCACTCAATTTTCTCCAAAATGCGAAATTTTCTCCATTATATGTTCAACATTATTATATCAAATGTATATTACATTTATTTCTGTGCGTCGGCCTGTGATTGCTTATTTAGATATTGCAAAATAAAGTACGAATTGTATTTATCATGATTACTTTAATATTCGTTCCTGATTTTGCATTTAATTTTATCCTCAGCTACCGTGAAAACTGTATATCATTTCAATAAATGCATGTTATTACAATTCATAATATGCATTGGTATTAAAACCAGACGTATTTTCCTTGTCTTGTTTTTATAATTGAAAAAAGTGCGCATCTTATAAAAAAAAAACAATTTTGTTACTATGTATTTTATTGCAATTATGTCGTTTTTACGTAAATTTAATTTGTTTGTTTTCAATGTTATTTTTTACGATTTGAAACAAAAATATGCATCCTAGCGTGAAGTGGTTCTAAGAAAATTTCTAAATGTAATTTAGGCGAAAAATTTTGTTAGATGAAATGTTATTGTAGCGTGTATCGTTTTTCCAAAAAGTTAATTTTTTATTTTAAATTTATTTTTATAACAAAAGTTTATAACAAATTTGGAGATCTTTTCTGGTTTAACAACTTTTGTCTATTCATCTTTTTGCGTACCTTGCGTCGTTTTTAAAAAAAAATAATTTATTGTTAATGTTATTTTTCACGATTGAAACAAACACGCTGAAAAAACCAGTTCTCGTCAGATCACTGAAGTTAAGCAGCGTTGGGCGCGGTTAGTACTTGGATGGGTGACCATTCGAGAATACTGTGTGCTGTTGGCATATTATGGGTGTGGTGATCCCAAACTTGTAGTTATTTATAACTACAAGAAAACTATCCACCTAGAAACACTACCCGAATCGGGTAGTGTCACGCCTACCCTGAAAGGGAAATGGCTTAATGGTATACATCAAAAAATTATTAATACAAGTAGCTCAACTTTTCTGAGTGAACAACTTTTGTCTTTCGTGGTTTGTGTCGTTTGTCCAAAAATTTAATTTATTTTATTCTTAAATCAGTTTTTTACAAATGAAACAAAAACTACGCGTCCCATCAAAAAGTGAGTAAGGAGAAATTTGTAGATCTTTTTCGGGTGCTCAATTTTTGATGATTCATCTTCTCTCGTTTCTTACTTTCTTGTATAGTCAGACCGTAAAATGGAATTTTTGATTTTTTTTGTGCGATAAAAATTAGAACTTTCGATTTTTCAAGAAAATTAAGAAAATCTTATAACAATATTGTAGGGTGTTCAACAAGAAACATTTTTCCTCTTTTGACTTTTTTTTATATCGTGCGTTGTTTGGCTTAAAATGTTAATTTTCGTTTGTTTTTTGGAATTTTGTAAATGCTATAACTCCAGTAATTATCGTTTTATGAAAAAAATTCATTGGGATAAATTGTTTGTATTTTTGAGTACTACAAACATCTGTACAATGAATTTTCAAATTTGAAAAAAAGTGGTCTCAAAAATTTTGAAAAAGCGCTGACTTTTTGAATTTTTATCCAAAATGGCTGGCTAACGAACTGAACCTTCATTTCAGGATACTTGAAGAGTATACCAGAGCCTAATCCAATCTCTCAATTCTGTCGAAAGTTATCGTGCTAACAAAATAAAAATCTACACACAAACATACACACATACATGCAGTCAGACACATTCGCGAAAACCTGTTTTTTGGGTTCAGAATGTCTCAAAACGTGGATATTTGACAAAAACGGAGGGGGTCTAATTTTACACAAATCTAATATCTTCTCTGAAGAGAATGTAAAAAAAAAGCATTTTTTGGGGGGGAAATTCGAAAAAGTTTGGGGGCGATATGCATGCAAATTTGAAAAACAAATTTCCAATGCATTCTGAGACCACTTTAGCCTACAATGAGGGCCTTCCTAATTTATGATCCACTTACCAATTTCTACCTTTCAGGTAGTTGTTCTGGGTTAGGACAAAGCTATACTTATAATTGAATCTTTGGTCTGCTAAAATCTTGTTTTATGGCGTTGGCCTATGAGTTTACTTAATTTTAAATGTGAAAAGCTGCAGTTTACTGCCTTCATTTTCGCAGGTAACATGAAGAATAGACACCAGTTTATTATGTTGTGTATACTCTATATAATCCCTCTTTCTCATGAGCAATAATGGCAAATAACAGAGCTGTCAGAACATATACACTGTTGAAAATAGTATTAAATTTAAAATACCAATGTATATTAAAATTAATATCTCAAGCACATGAAATCGATATTTAGGTACGTGTTTATTAAATTTCATATCCATTCATGATAATCGCTCAGATAATTCCATTTTACACAAAATCAAAATAAGATTAGCAGTAATTTTCGGTTCTTAATAATAAAACATGATACCTTCTTACAGTTAATCAAAAATAAAATTAGATTTCAAGTCGAAAAGTTCAATTACGTAAATAAATGACAGACCTAATTTACAATCAAATGTACCCACATTAAATTTCTACCATTCAGGGCTAATTTTGGAAAGAGTTCCACATGTACGTTGCACTTTAATCATAAAAAGCAATTAAATCTACTTCAATTGCGAATATTTGATAAGATTTAAAGAAATAAAAGCACTTTGAGTTTTCAAGCACGCTGCTATACCGACCTGTATATTATATTTACATTTTAATGTATATTAAACTTCAACTAACGTGTATGCAAATGACTTCATATACATTTATACATCACAATTTTTTGACAGTGTATACACAAGTAAAGTAAATGTCAACCATTTCCAAACTTAGAACGTTTAGAATTGAATTTTTACATTCTCATCATAATGAGAAAGTATTGATTTTATGTGAAAAATGACTTTCGTGGATTCCATCAAATGTCGACGTTTTGAAGCCGCCTAAGTCAGAAAAAATTTAGAAAAAATTTAAACTATGCAACAACCAAAATAGGTAAAAAGGAAATCTCTTTATTTATCTAAAACAAATTTGTTTATATACACTATGTACAATAAATACGAAAAAAAGAATTATTGTGAAATAAAGAACAAATAATAAAATACATTTGCTTTATTTTGTTCTGTCCAATTCAGCAGTTGCTAACAGAGGCACAATATTTACAAAAAATCACGTTTTGTAAATATTCTAAAAAAACACGAAGGGAAAATTACAGTTTTCTATTCGTAAGATTTCAAAAGATGCGTACTACAGTTTTGTCTTGAAATCGGTCTTAAGCTGATGTCATAATTTGTTCGTCTAAATTATATCTACAAATTTGCTCTGATCCATTTTTTATAGGACGTGTAGTTTTCGATTTTATTATTATTATTATTATACCATTAAGCCATTTCCCTTTCGGGGTAGGCGTGACTTGCTCGGTTGGAGAATAGTATTGCATAGGTTGAATAGGTATATAGGTGTAAGGTTGTAAGGTATGTAGGCATGTAGGTATATAGGTATAAGGTAGATAGGTATATGGATGTTGGGTATAAATATTTCAGATTGATCTGGAATTCTCGTGTTATTTATTTAAATGACACGTTTATTCCGCAACACTGCTCCGACCCAGGTTGCTGATCAATCTCTCTAGCGATCACCCCAAGTGAAGAGCCTCACAAAATTGTTATGTATGGTTCTCCACTTGGGCCCATTAGTATCCAAGGTCTTTGTTTCAGGCGCCATTCATTCTACTGTCACTCTGTTTACAAACTATTTGTCGCCACACTTTTCTGTCCTGGCATACTACTCTAGCTTCCTTCACGTCCATGCATTTTTTCATGCAAGCTCTTGTGTTTCTATGGCTTCTTATGTCTCTACGGATCAATGTCTCATTTACAGATTCTAACCATTCTTTCGGCGGTCTACCTCTGGGCATTCTGCCATTTACTTTACCTTTATACACTTGTTTGGTCAGTCGTTCATCTTTCATACTTTCAAGATGTCCGAACCATCTTAACTGATTTCTTTCCCATGTGTCAACTATTGTCTCTTTTGCACCACATTCTTTGAGGATTGTCTCGTTTCGGACTTTGTCCATCAGTGTTTTCCCGCATATTATGCGCAGAGGTTTCATGCCGATCGCGTTAATTTTACTCCTGTCCTTTTCTTGACAGGTCCATGTCTCGCTACCGTATAGTACAGTCGGTACGAATATAGAATTATGTATGGCCATTTTAGCTTTTTTTGATATGTTTTTATTTGTGAGGATGGATCCTACTCTACCGATAACCTGTCTACCCTTATTTATGCGCCTATCTAACTCCCCATCTATTTTTCCATCGCTAGTGAATAGACTACCTAGATACACGTACTGGTCAACTTGTTCTAATCTCTCATCATTTATGATAATGTTGCATATTGTTTTCTCACTTTTTCCCTCAAACACCATGATTTTTGTTTTATTTACGTTAATTTTGAGTCCCATGTCCTTCATGCTTGTATTAAGTTTATTCAACATTCTTTGCAAGTCCTCGACTGATTCTGCCATAACAATCTTGTCATCTGCGAAAGCTAACCCACGTACCTTGACTGTATGGAGATCTACACCTTCTTCGTCGAAGAGTGCAGTTCTTAGACACTTATCCATGAATATGATAAATAGCCACGAGGACATAACGCATCCTTGTTTCACGCCTTGCATAATATCGAACCAGTCACTCAGTTTCCCGTTTACCCTTACGCTCGCTTTACTACCTGTATATATTGTTTTTATTGCTTGCAGGAGCCCTCAATCGTGAAAAATAACATTACAAATAAACAAGTTAAATTTGTGTGAAACGACTAGAGATTAATGGCAAATAAGGAACGAATATTGAAGTAATCATGAAAAATAAAATTTGTACTTTATTTTGCTATATCTGAATGAGCAGTTCGGAACCGAGATGCAGATATTAATATAGTATACATTTAATATATTAAAATGGAACATAAAATAAAAAAATTCGCGTATTGGACAAACTTTATTCGAGTGCGAAGCACGAGATACGTGATCAAAATGTATTCGTTAAAGCCGAAGGAGCTTTAACAAAAGAGAATTCACAATCACCAAATTACTACTGTCGATGATTTCACGTTTAATAGTCAAAGATTTTGCGTAAACGTAGGGAAGTACAAAGACCGAGCGCGTAGCGCGAGATAAATACATTATCGAGTGCGAAGCGCGAGGTGAATATATTTTTGAGCGCGAAGCGCGAGAACCAACAGTCGTGCGCCATAGGCGCGCTGAAACTTGCGAGCGAAGAGAATATGCCCGCGCAGCGGGCAGATTTAAAAAAAAATTTAAATTGCTGAAGTATGGTAGAATATCACATTTATAGCTTTTGAAGTAAAAATGTATATATTTCAAATCTTAAAAATTAAGAATGGAAAAATAATTGGAAAATTTCGAAAAATCATTAATGACTGAATATTTTGAAATAATTAGCGAATTATTAAAAGTTAAATAATGTTTCAAAGTGAGCATTTTAAATTCATTGTCACTCAATTTCTTTTTAAGTGATTAAACTATACAATTAAGACCTGCAATCATAGTAATATTTTGTTATGTTTGTATTTGAAATCTTATAAAATTGTCTTCAAAATGAAATTATTCCCCTTGCATGGAAATTCCTTTTCCTCGATTTTCAAGTCATTAATTTTACAGTTTAGATTAAAATGATTGAATTTTAAAAATCGTCGAGTACAGTTAGAAAGCTTTTAATTATCCGAGTTTTTAAAATAAGAGTACCTTAAAAGTTTAGAATATTAAAAAATTCTTGAATTTTGAACGCTGAAAGTAACAGTGATTTTTTTACAGAAATCTCATTTTTTAGTAAAAAAAATCTATCCAATCACTTTCGATGTGGCTTGATACTATATGTGATACTTATTAATAATATTTATCACCGTTTGAATTTCTATAACTCCAATTTAAAAAAATCTGCCCGCTTCGCGGGCACATTCTCATAGCGCGCTTCGCGCGCGGCTCGCTTCGCTCGCAAGTTTGAGCGCGCCTAGGGCGCGCGACTGTTGGATCTCGCGCTTCGCGCTCGATCATATATTTATCTCGCGCTTCGCGCTCGATTATGTATTCACCTCGTGCTACGCGCTCGGGCGTATTTGCATCGCGCTTTACGCTAGGCTCCTCTAGATTTTTGCACTTCGTGTTCGACTTCGATGAAAAGAAAAAGTTTGTTTGCAAATATTATAAAATTATCAAAACCTCTAGATATTAAGTGATTGTTAAATTTATTTTTATTTTAGACTGAAAAGGAACTTTATTTACTCAAGGTTCTATCGACCTTAAGGAACACATTCTCATCCAGACACTCGCGCTTCGCGCTCGATATTTGATTTGAAAATCATTTGAACCGTATGATAGAAACAAAAAAGTTTGAGCGCACTTACGGCCTGCGATTTGGTAAATACACTGAGCGCGCACTTTGTGCTTCGTGTTATATGTTCTTCATATACAAATTACTAAATTTGTATTTGATTTCAAATGAAAAGTAATGATATAATTCAGGCGACAAATTTTATTAGTTAACATTTTATTTTAGCTTGTGCCGTTTATCAAAAAAGTTAATTTTTTCATTTTGAATATATTCTTACCACAAAAATTGATTACAGGTTTGTAAGTCTTTTTTGAATGCACAATTTTTGTTCATTTATATGTTTTCGTACCTTGCATTGTTTTTTCAAAAATTTGATTTTTTTTGCTGTCAATGTTATTTTCACGAATAAAACAAAAACCACCCATCCTATCGAAACATGAGTCACAATAAATTTGTACCTCTTCCTTGGATGAACAAATTTTGCTTTGGTCATTTTTTCGTAGCTGGTAATATTCGTCTGAAAATTTGATTTTTCTATTTTCAATGCTGTTTTTTACAAATAAAACAAAAACTACGCGTCATATCAAAAAGTGAATGATAAGAAATTTGTAGATCTTTTTTAGGTGCACAATTTTGGTGACAAGATCTTTTCTGGTATCTTGCATAGTTTGACAGCAAAATGGCTTTTTTGATTTTTCATTAATTTTTTGTGCGATCAAAATTTGAATTTTTTATTTTTCAAAAAATTCAAAAAGTTGTTATGAAAATATTATAGGGTGTTCAGGAATCAACGTTTTTCTCCTCTTGACTTTTTTTCATATCGTGCGTTTTTCGGCTTAAAATGTTCATTTTCGTTTGTTTTTTGGAATTTTGAAAATGCTATAACTCCAGTAATTTTTTTTTATCGCGAAAAGTCATAAGAATATTTTGTTCGTCATTTTTCGTACTACTAATAACCGTACATAGAATTTTCAAATCTTCCAAAAAAGTGGTCTCAAAAATTTTCAAAATGTGCTCACTTTTTGGATTTTCGTCCAAAATAGCTGGTTAACGAACTCGTTCTCTATTTTTCGGCCATAAAAAAGTGTGCCAAAGCTCAATCAAATCTGATCATTTTTTCGAAAGTTATCGTGGCTACAGGCAGACAGACAGACAGACAGACAGACTACAGACAGACAGACACCTTCGTAAAAATCGTTTTTTCTAGCTCAGGGGGTCTCAAAACGTGGAGATTTGATGAAAACCGACTATGTCAAATTTTACATAAAACCAATACCTTCTCATTAGAATGAGAATGTAATTATGATTTCGAATGCACAATTCTAAAACGGTTAATTTTTGAGGCCTTAAAACTAAAGTCTTTTTTGCTTTCAAGAGCTTAAATTCGAAAATATTTTAATTTAAATTTCTTAAGTTTTGAAGGTTTACAATTTAAAATTTCAGAATGTTGTATTTTCAAATTTTAATATTAAAAATGTCAGAACAATTTTATTATTGAATTTTTCAAAAATGGCATAATTCATACAGAAAGTCTTGATAGCTAGTTTTATATTTAACAATTTTAGATTTAAATATTATAAATTGTTAGGTTTTAATTTTAAATTTTGAATTACAATTTTTCAATTCTGAGAGCTTCTGCTTTATATTTTCTGCACTTGGAATATTTTCAATTTCAAATTATTTAATTTTAAACGATTTTAGTTAGAAATTATACGATAAAATTTTACCTAATTGTTTGATTTGAAACGTTATCAATTGAAAATAGTTCCATATATTCTATTTTAATTTCACGTGTTTAATTCGAAATCATAATCATTTATTATTGTTTAAACATTTTTTAACTCTTAACATTTTCAAAGATGTTTCATAATGTATTTTTAAATGTTGTATATTTTTAATGCTAGGCCTTGTGCTTTTACTGCCAGTATATAATAGTATATAATTTATATTATGTATAATGTATATTATTATCCACGCACATGTCCTAACCTACAATTTTATAATGAGAAATGAGAAATAATTGTTGAAAGATTTTTTAAATATTTGAGATTTATAGACATTACTTATATTAAGCTGAAAAAGATAAAAATCAATAAGAGCAGACTACAATATTTCAGATTTCAGGATTTTAAAATCACTTCAAAGTCTGTCCCATTAGTTTTTCATCCTGTCATCCGAAGTTGCTATTTTAGGATAAACAACGAAAATAATCATTCAAACTTTTTATAATTTGGGCTAAAATGGTTAATTTTATACTTACGAAGAGTTCAGTATAGTTAAAAATCGATTTATCAACGTTGATTTAAAATAACAGTTAACAATGATTACAATTTTTGCGTAATGTTTTTAATAAATTGTCTGGTAAAGCTCCATATGAATTTATCATACTATAAAATGAGAGGATTTTTTTCAATTCGAAGTAAAAATCTAATAAATCGTGAAAGTAGTAATTTTTTTCCATATTTTTAGATATTTGTATCCATCGCAAAAAAATACATTCCTTTTTCTCTTAGTTTGATATTCTCATACTCTCTTGGGTTACCCTTGATAAAAAAAAATCAATCAGTATTGGCAAACACAGCTTATCTCTCAGGTCCGTACTTAAATTACGTAACGGATTATAGGCCCCCTTCAAGACCCCCCCCCCCCCGCCTGTAACGAACCAGAAAAAAATATTTCTACGCCTCCCCTCTTACTGTACGTAAATTATGGTTTCCAGAAGTAATAAGATATGGGACTTGAAACTAGTGGAAATTTTTGATATTTAAGATAATAGATGTTTTTCAGAGTGTAAACTTAATTTTGAAAATTCCGTGATTTTTCCTTGAGCAATTTCTCATTTTCCCTGGCAATTAACATTCAAATACCATCATTTCAATCTTGTAATTCATTTTAACGTAGGATATTTTATAAAAGGAATAAAAGAATATTTCAGATACAAATTTGAAGTTTTCAAATTCATTCATTTATTTTAAATACCAAAAATGACCTTTCTACCATAAAAGATGACTTTTTAACAAAATACTTAAATATTCAACAAAACAATTAAATTTTCAAAAAAAATATTGAATTTTCAACCTAACAAGATGAATTTACAACGAAAAAGTGTAATAGTTGATATTTCAACAAAAAAGATGAAATTTCACCCAAAAAGAATGCATTTTAAAACCAAGGAGACGATTTTTCATCGAATAAAGACTTTTCAGTCATGAAAGAAAAAAAGTTCATCTAATTGATAAACCTTCAAGCAAAAGATGAATTTCAGTTAGAAAAATTGAATTTTCAACTAGAAAATATGAATTTTCAGCAAAAAATTATTTTTCAACAGAATAGTTAAATTTTTAACTAAAGAGATAAACATTCATTAAAAAAAATTTGTTCAACAAAATAGTCAAATTTTACCCACGCAGTTGAATTTTTAATTAAAAAAGATCAGTTTTTACCAGAATAGTTGAACTTTCGACCAAAGAAATGAATTTTCAACTAAAAATATGAACCTTTAACAAAAAAGTGATTTCTTAGCAAATTAGTCTAACCAAAACTTTCAACAAAACAGTTCAATATTCCACCAAGAAGGATGACTTTAACAAAATTGTTGAATTTTCAACCAAACAGTTGCATTTTTATCCAAGAAAGTTGTCATTTTTACTAAAATAGCTGAATTTTTAAATTAAAGACAAGTCTTCAAAAAAATAGTTGAATTCTCAACCAAAAAAGGTATCAGTGGACTTTTCAACACCAAAATATGAATTTTAAACAACAAGTAAATTTTCTATGCAATAGTGGAATTTTCAACAAAACAGTTGTATTTTAAACGCAAAAAGATTACTTTTTAACAAAATTATTGAATTATTAACCAAACAGTAGCATTTTTATCTAAGAAAGTTGCAGTTTCTACTAAAATAGATGCATTTTTTAATTAAAGACAAGTTTTGAAAAATATAGTTGAATTTTCAACCAAAAAAGGTTTCAATTTACTTTTCAACTCCAAAATATGAATTTCAATCAGATAGTACATTTTCAACCAAACAGTTGCATTTTTATCCAAGAAAGATGTAACTTCTACAAAAACAGATGAATAATTTGTTAATTTAAAAAAAAATAAAAATTTCAAGAAAACAGAGGAATTTTCAACCAAAAAGGATGAATTTGTAACAAAATAATTGAAAGATTGAATTTCTACTAAGATGGACGAAATTTATAATTAAAAAGACAAACATAAAACAAAGTGAAATTTTCATTCAAAAAAGATTTCAATTTGATAAGAAGTAAATTTTTCACGAATATACTTGAATTTTCAACCCAAAAAGACGAATTTTCAACAAAACAGTTGCATTTTTAACCAAAAATATTAATTTTTAATAAAATGGTTGAATTTTCAAGCAAACAATTGCATTTTTAACATCAGGTTTCTTTGGTGTATATAGTTTAATTCATATTTATTTCTGTACAATTACTGTGAGTTATTTGTGCCATTAGCCAATTTCCAAAAATTACGTACATGGATAAAGGACACTCCCCTCTTCCGTAACAAATCGTAACCAAATTTCTTGACGCCTCCCCCTTTGAGCTTTTACGTAAATTAAGTAAGGACCCTTATCTTGAATAAAGGCTTTGGAATATAATCCCGATGTTCGGTCTTTTAAACTGATCCTTTTCACTTTTTTTACATTTCGTCTGAGACTGAATTTGTCAAAAATATTTAAAGAAACTTTGCAAATCAATTTAAAATGCGTAAAAAATGAAACATTTATCGAAGAATAAGATCCGATTTCTTACTATCAGGTCATTTCAAATTGTTTAAATAAATTTTTCTGTACACGACAATGAGAAAATTCATACTGAAATATTGAGATAAAATTTAGACAATAAGCCACACCTTTTTAAAAAAAAACTTTATTCAGCAAGACTATTATTTAATAAGATATGCAAATTACAAAAGTGTTTTCATCTCGGTTTTCATGACGATCAGATTAAAAACTATTTTGATAAGTAAATAAATTCCTTTCTATTTCAGTAAATTTAAAAAACTGTTAAAATATCGTTCGATAAATTTCAACAAATCAAGAAGTATTTCAATTAATTTATAAATCTTTAAGGACCAAATCCATTTTAAATCAGACAGGGTTCTACACATGAATTGCAGAATCTCTTGGAGACGGAAAATGTTGTTTGTATAGGAAATTAGGCCATACGTATTTTTCTGATTTGCAACGAAAAAAAAAATTCTAAGAAGTGATGGGTATTTGAATTTTGTGCTTTGTCTTAAAAAAAAACCCCGAATTTTTGTCTTTAAACCTCGATAACTTTTGAACTAATTGAGATATTTATTATTTTCTTTTTGAGTTTAATAGCGTATATCGGCTCATTTCGTAATCTACTGAAAAATTTTGAAGCGGTCAAAATTAAGAAAATGGCGGCGGTTTTTCTGAAAATATTGACAGTCGATTTTCTCAATAAACCCACCCTTAAATTTTGTGACATTTGTTCGTAATTTGTACTTTGATAAGGAAGATATCTTGTAAATATTTCATGATCTACCGGAAAACTAAAAAAAAAGGTTTAAAATTAACAAAATGGCGGCGATTTTCTAAAAAAATTAAAAGTTGATTTTCTGAAAAGTTTGTACTTTGGTAAGGAAGATATCTCGTAAGTTTGATGCTGGGTAAATAACTGTTGTGACCAGGAGAATTTTTTTTCTTACAATCGAATTTTCTACTTTTTCTCGGAAACAATGATATGAAAAAATGCAAAGATGAAAGTTTGCACATCTAAAAAATTTCTATAAAAAATGTTTTAAGTTCTTTGGCATCATCTTTCTTTATTTACGAGAAAAATTCAAAAATTACATTTTCAGGAAAAAAAATCTCCCGGCCTCAAAAATGGTTTAGCCCGCATAATGCTGATAAGATGCCTTTCTTCTGTTACCAGAAAGTGTAAAAAAATAAAAAAGGTGGGGGTTTCCAGAAAATCTTTTTTATTTTTTTTCTTCAAATTTTGAAGACATGAAAAAAATATTTTCTACAAATTTTTTTAATTTTTCTTATAAACGATGAGAGATATCGCAAAAGAACAAGAGACATTTTTCATAGAACATTTTTAGACGTGCAAACTTTTATCTTAACTTTCTTTCGTATCTGCCATTGCTTCCGAGAAGAGAAGAAAATTCGATTATAAGAAAAAAAAATTCTTCTGGCCATAAAAGTTATTTAGCCAGCATCAAACTTACAAGATATCTTCCTTATCAAAGTAAAAATTATAAAAAAAGGTCAAAACATTTACGGGTGGTTTTTTTTTAGAAAATTGATTTTCAATTTTTTCAGAAAAACCACCGCCATTTTGCTAATTTTGAACCCTTTCAAAAATTTTCAGTAGATTACGACATCAGCCGATAAACGCTATTAGGAGTTATAGAGGTTTAAAGAAAAGCATTCAGGTTTTTTGAAAAACAAAGGCATTTTTGACAAACTCTTGAAATGGCCAGCAGATCTGAAAATATTCCAATATTTTTTGTTTTCAGCACGGTTTTCAGTTCTTGTGAAATTCTACGGCTTACCTGGCTTGATGCCAAAAACAAACTGAATTTTATGGCTCCATGCCCATGGTAATCTTTATCATCCTTGAGGAAAGCCAGGCAGCTGGCTTGCACCTGCTTCACCATCGAATACAATGAAAGCAATAAAACTATAAAATAAGAGTCAAAATGTCCTTAGGTGAAATTCCAAGTTATAAATCTAACTAAGGCAATAAGAAATAAACGGATTTTTTTTGGCTCAACAGGCTCTCCCATCATAATTCTACTTTATACTACATATAAATATTTTTTCGAAGTTTACAAATTTTAGAATTATTATTGTGTTTCTTTTTGGTTATTAAACATTTTTAACTCCTGAGTGATTAAAGTTATATTTTGAACGTTAAAGAACAAAAAAAGTTCAATGTTATAGAAATTTATTTTATTTTCAAAATCTCAAAACTTTTCCAATCTTAAACACTGAACATTTTCTTAGGGATCATCCATAAACTACGTTGCCAATTTTGGGATGTTTTGACCCCCTATCTTCCCTCTTTGACAAACCGTAGAATTTCCTTCACCCCCCCCCCTCCTACTCATTTTTAATTAGTTGTTCTCACTGATATATATAATACACTGGATGCAGGATTCAATGGAAAACGCGTGTGCCTACTTGAAGGCTTCGGAGCCGCCATTTTTTAGGGATGTTTTGGTTCGGGACCATTCGGGACAGATCGGGATATGCAGGAGATTCAAATGTAGTATGGAAGAGAACTCAAAAATATTAATAAAAATCATGTGAAATTTATTTTATTGTCAATGAGTGAATCGACTAAAACTGGAAATTGAATAAAACTTAATAAAAAGTAATTACATAAATAAAAATGATCGAACAGTACAAAAAAAGGAAAGTCGATGGGATTTTAAATTGACGGAAGAAACATTTTGTAAACACGTGGTTTAGAATATTTATTTATTTTTTCTCTTGAAAAGTACAATAAAACTTTGAAGTTTTTACAAGTGAACAATATAATAATTGTAATATCCTAAAAATCTGTATACGTTAGAATTGTGAAACACTTATTGGAACCCTTAAAAGCTACCAATTTGTACAAAATAATTTTTCTGTTGGTAAAAAAAGTGGGATGAAATTGTAAATATGACTAATGGATATTATAACTACAAAATTAATGTAAATTATAATATAAATGATAATAATTTAAAAGAGCAAAAGCAATAAAACTATTGTGGCATGTGCGTAAGTTAAATAATTAGTAATATTAATATTATGCCAATAATATTATGCAATTCATGAATACGAACTATGAATTAATGTTTAATAAAAATTACATAGAAAAAAGTATAAGGTATAAATATATACAGGGCTCAGAACTGTTCAAGCTTAAAAAATAGTAAAATAGTAACCATACTTTTCTCAAAAAAGTAACCGAAGAGTAACAATAATGTGTCAAAAAAGTAACCAAAAAGAAGGATTTTTTACCAAAAAGACGAATTTTCCACCAAAATTATGAATCTTCAACAAAAACATATATGTTTAAGAAAGTAGTTCAACTTTTAACAAAATTGTTGAATTTTTCTGACTACAAGAAAATTTAATATAAAAAACATTAGAATTCACTAAAAAAAGACGATTTTCCAACAAAATAGGTTATTTTTCAAGCAAATTGTTGACTTTTTAATCCAAAAAGGTCAATTTTTACAAATCAGTTGAATTTTTAACCAGTAAATATGGAGTTTTGATAACCAAACATATGAATTTTCAAATGAAATCATGTATTTTGAAACAAAAGGGTGATTTTTGATCAAGAGGATTAATTTCCCTGGTGAAAAAATTTTTACAAAAAAGTACAGAAACCTAAAACTATTTTTACAGCAATCTACAAATAAATACAATAAATTACAACCAAAATTACAGGAAAGTACAACTTTTTTCTATTATTGAGAAGAATTTCATACTTTTATTGTATTTTTCTGTACGTTGTTTTATTTTGTTGTAGTTTTAATTTTCTACGAGAATTTACAACTCCAAAAATCTACTGGAATTTACATGTTTTGCAGCCCAAAAATTGTTCTTTTTCGACTCAACATGACAAATATTCAGAATATTGCAATGAGATAATTTTAAATTAAGATGTGTACCTGATCGCTATTACAAAAAAGCTTCTATGTTTAAACTTTAAAGCAATGGTAAAATATTAAAACACAATAATGAAAAATCGTTATTAAACACCAAAAAAACCTTAAGTTTGAAGTTTCTTTTTTCAAATATATAGCAATTGATTGGACATCATATATATGCCATTTGAAATTATCTTTTTTCAATATTCTCAATATTTGTCATCCTAGGTCGAAAAAGAACAACTTTCTGTCTGCAAATAAAAATTGAACAATTGAGAAAGAATTGATCACGGTCATTGAAATTAAAAGATTCGAACTCTTGAAGATAAACTTTTTTTCTGCTGAAGTTACAAAAACTGAACTGCAAATTCGAGCACTCAAAGTTAAATTTAAAAAAATTTTAAACTTACAAAATTGAACCTTGAAATTTGTTTAATTCAAACGCTTATTAATTTTTATACATTGTGCAGTTCAAAGATTAAAAAAAAGAGAAATACACGCTATAATTTTCAGTGCTGTGAATTGAAGAATTAATCAAATTTAAAAAAAAATTATATCATTTTAAGCAACTCGAATTTTTCCTACAATTTTTTGAAAATCCTGCAAAAGTAAAAAAATTACCTTAAATCGTCCTGATTCTTTTTTGAAAATTATGTTGAATATTCTTTTAAAATTAACTAAAAAAATTAGAATTTTTTATTCATTCAAAACCTTTCAAAATGATTAAAAAGCTTATAAATTTTGTGTTCGAAATTTTCAAACATCTGCATTCTGTTTACAATCTTTTTTAACTTTTCTCTTAATATTAATTTTTCAAAATAAAAAATAATTATAAATCTTCCCAGCAAACTTAAAAACTATTTTATTTTCTTAATACCTTTAAAGATCCATAAAAACCTTCAAAATGTTGTTCCGAAATCTTGAAAAATCTAAATATAGTTTTTTATTTCTCGAAATTTTGTCCAGTTTTAAATTAAGTGTGGATCTTCACAAAACTTGTAAATATCTCTCAAACTAACTCAAATTTTTTCTTAATTGATAATTGTTCAATGGTTATTTATGCATCAAAATTCAATAATTTCACTTACATATTAAAAATTTGTTAAATAACACAATTAAAATTGTATGGGAACTAAAATATTGCTGAATATCCCAAAGAAGTCTTCATTAATTAAAAAAATTCAAATTAAATGGTCAAAAATTTAATATTTTAGATTGAAACAATATTTGAATAGGATTTGGAATTCAATAAAAGCGTTTAATTATAAATTTATTAATTTGAAATTATTTTAGAATTAAGAATAGTTCATGAAGTTTCAATCAAAAGTTTACATTTGTTTCATTACTGAGGCTTTCAAATTGAAAAATTTATATTTTTAACGTTAAAATCTGTTCAGAATCGTCATGTAAAATAAATAATTGTACAATTTTCAATAATCGCTCTACAGTTCACTGTGATTTATTATAATAGCAAAAGTTCTTGGTAAAAGTGAAAAATTATTTTTATTGTAGTTTCTTGTAGAAAATTATATATTATATATAAATTCTCTTCCATACTACATTTGAATCTCCCGCATATCCCGATCCGTCCCGAATGGTCCCAAACCAAAACATCCCTAAAAAATGGCGGCTTCGACGCCTTCAAATAGGCACAGATCGTTCCATTGAATCCTGCATACAGTGTATTATATATATATATATATATATATATATATATATATATATATATCAGTGGTTGTTCTATAGTGAGTAGAATTTGCGACAACAAAGAAGCCAATAAAAAATATGATTTTTCAACTAAATAATTGAGTTTTTAAGAAAATAGTTGAATTTTTAGCCAAGTTCACTTTAGTTCTGAAACAAAAAAAGATGAATTCTGAACGAAAGATTTAATATTTCTTATTTCATGTATGAATGTATGAATTTTCAAATTTGATTAAAAAAGATGACTCAATGAAATAATTGAATTCTGAACCTACAAAGATGAATTTTCACCAAGAATGTAATTTTTCATCAAGAGATCAACCAAATAGTTGAATTTTCGGGTGTACTTCCGAAAAGCGCATACCTCAGATTAATTTGAAACTTCGTATACCTACGTATTTTGAAGCGCTGATCACGAATATGGTAGTGAAAATAGGCGCAAATTCGATTTTAATAGCGAAAACCATGAAAAACCTATGAAAATCATGTTTTTTTTGCGTTTATCTCAGTAAATAATGAAATTTTTTGAAAAAGCTTCAAACAAAAGTTGTAGATATACTCAAAATACACCTTTTATATATCATGAAGTTTTTCTGAAAAACCAATATTTTTCGAGAAAGGTAGGAAAATTTTGGTACAAAGTGTAGAATTGCTTGGAATAAAACTTGTGGCACTCCTGTGAATGGTCACCGAATTAATGTAATTCAACATCCTAACCCTTTCCAATGTAGTTAATTTTTCAAATAAATAGTTTAATTTTGAACCAAATAGTTGAATTTCCTAGCAAAATAGTTGAATTTTAATCAAATAGTTGAATTTTCAATAAAATAAAAATAATTTTTCTACCAAAAATCGAATAGTTACAATTTCAGTTTACGAAATTAATTAAACAGAAAACAACGAATTTTCTACCAGCTTAATTAAACCAAAAAAGATGAATTTATAACAAAATACATAGTAGAATTCACAGCCGAAAATATGAATAAAAAAAAAGATGACTATTATACCTAAAAAGGCGAATTTTCAACAAAATATATGAATTTTCCACAAAACAGTTGAATTTTCGTCCCAACAGCAAATTTTGGAATTTTCTACCAAAATACTTGAAATTTCAACCAAAGAATTGAATTAAAAAAAAAGTTTTCCACCAAAAATGGAATAATTATATTTTCAGTTTAAAAAATTAAATTTCTAAAACAAAATAAACGAATTTTCTAACAAAGATGAATTAAAAAAAAAGAAGATTAATCTTTTACCCAAAAAGACGAATTCTCAACAAAATAGATCAATTTTCTACAAAACAGTTGAATTTTTAAAACGACACTATACATTTTTAGCAAAGAAAGTTAATTTTCAACTATAGACGTTAATTTTCTATCAAATTGTTGAATTTTCATGCAAAAAGACGAATTTTCTACAAAGCAGTTCAATTTTCAAACAAGAAAGATGAATCCTCAACGAAACCTGTAATACTTGACATTTCAACCCAAAACTTCTTTGATTTCAAACATAAAACAGTTGAATTCAACCAAAGAAGACAATTTTTCAGCAAAACCAATTTTCAATTAAAAACATAAATTTTCAACCAAAAATGGAATGGTTATATTTTTAGTTGAAAAAACTGGTTAAATTTTCCACTCTGAAGATGAATTTTCAACTTAAGTGAAGTATCTACACATGATGATATTTTAACCAAAAAAGATTTTTATTTAAATCAAAAACAGTTAATTTGTAGAAAAAATACGAATATTCAACAAAATATTTAAAGTTTGAATCAAAGAGATGAATTTTGAACGAAAAAGATGAATTTTTATCTGCGAATCTAAGGTTTGTACCAAAAAACACGAATTTTCAACAGAATACATGAATTTGCCACTTAAAAGGATAGATTTTTAACCAAATATTAAAATTTTTAACCAAAACAAAAATAGTTTCTGTCGTGACTCCCCCCCCCCCCCACCTTCCACCTAAAATTGGTAACGTAGTTTATGTACGATCCCTTAATCAGAATAATAAACATTTTTCAAAAATACTGAATATTGTTTAACTATATATGCTATTTCAAATTGCATGGATAAAAAATAAGTATCAGGAACCTGTAAATTGAACAATATTAATTCAAAATTGTTAATCTTAAGATTTCACTGGAGCAATTGAATTAAAAATTAAAAACAAGTTAAAATCGTAGTATATTGGGCTTTGGTATCAGAGATGAGGTGGGAGACTGCTCATGCCGTGTATTTAATTTCGACTGACTTACCGCAGCGCGCCCTTTCCCCCTTGACCTCCAGGGAACTAAAATTAAAGGTCCAAAAGCGCACCCTTTCCCCCTAATTGTTTGAGTTGGGGAACTAAAATGAAAGGTGGCTTACCTGCCAGCCGCCTGTTACTCATTTGGTTAAACAGGGTACAATTTGATAGAGTCGATAGAGAAGATCGGAGTTGGTAAATCTGATATGATAAAAACTAGAGGTAAAGAACGTGTTGAAAAATTTAAAAGTTAAATTTATTTATTATAATTAGAAAAAAAAGAAAATCTGCCCAGTGTGAAATATTTTTCGCTTAGTAACATCTAGAATTAAATGAATCATATTCCTAAATAATAAAATATAATTAAAACTTGTATTCTTTTTGTCTCGTGTATATACATTTTTTAACTTTTCTGATACATTTTCTCTATGAAGAAATTATAATACATCAATAAAAATTAACATAAATCAACTTTCATATCAATTTTTTTTTTGAATCGTAAAACAGAATTACGGCTGTTTAATATTTATTTTCTTATAAGGCCTATTAACGAACTGTCTATTACTGCGGAATTTTCTATAAGAGCAGTCGTAGCACTATATATAATTAATCTTACGGAAAATTCCGAAATACTAGACAGTGTCTGTTAAGTAACTGAGTGGATAAAAATATATATTTTCGTTGAATAATTAAATTACTTATTAAAAATACCTATCTTCACCGAGACAAAATTTTCTTCCATTTGAAGAAATTCCTTGGTTATCTTTTTACTTTTTTATTTGAATTAAATAAATAGTTTGTTGTTGTAACGAGAATATTGTTTCTTAATGTAAAACAATATTTTGCTTCATGCAACCAAAAATTGATCTATATTAAAGGAAAAAGTTGTTCGTGTCAATTATTATATTATTTGGTTTGACAAAATAATAAAATTAAATATACGAAGCTTTCATTAAGAATAAAGATGTTATTTTAAAAATAAAAACTTTATTTTTGCTACAAACGAGGATAGTTTAAAATACGTATATTTTCAGCCACGTTTTCCTAAAACTGGATGCAGTTTTCAAATAAGAAGCTAAAAACCTAAATTTCCAAACAACATTTTGGTATACGGCAATCTTTCATTCTTTTTTACCATCCCTGCAAATAAAAAAGGCCAATTGTATTCAAATGGAAATGTTGAAATGAGCATCTGAAATTAAATGCCATTGGTAGAACTATCATTGAATAATAATAATTGAATAATTATTAATAATTATTAATAATAATATTAAATAATAATATAATAATAATTAAATATAATATAATAATAATATTAATAATAATTAATTGAATAATAATAATAATATTGGATAATATAAAACCATTTACAAAATTCTTTTTGAATTAAAAGTCGTCAATTAAATCCAAAAGACGGTTCATTGGCTTGCGAAACAATTCAGTGCAATAGACCGCACACTGGTTCTATTGCATATCTACAATTCACTGCGCAGTTGCAGACATTCAATTCAATTCACTGACAAATTTTTCAATTGCGATTTAACAATTGGATATTAAATGCAATTCACCATATTTGTCTTGAATTGCATTTCACCAAAGTTGTCGATTGACCATTTTATTTTTTAATTGCAGTCAATCGATTTGAAACGAATCTTTTTTTTTGCAGAGATACCACAACACATACTCTTCCTTACTATTTCAAAATAAGCATATTTTTATTACAGAAAAATGTAACGCGTTACCCAGGAGTTAACGTTTTAAGATTTCCTTAGTTTAAACAATGTATAATTAAATAATTCACAATCAAGTTTAGAATGCATATCATCTAAATGCGTAGTCGTACTAAAATACAGCAATATAAATAATTAATTTCATTTAGATGCTCAAACTTTCTACGAGAGTTAATGAAAGAAAAATTTGAAATAAGTGTAATACAATCCTAATTTTGTAAGTTTTGTGATTTCAACTGCCTACCATTAAATAATCAGATTATTATGAATAGAGTGATCTTTTCAATGAGATGGTGGTCAAGCAAAAGGTATTAAAATAAAACTTTTACAGTAGGGAAATAATCGATCTTTTAACACTATCACTTTTACATAAAAGTAAGGTTTAATTAGAAGATAAACGTTTATTTTTTAGCCTGCTGGCCTTAAAAAATTGACTTGCTTACACTTCCATTTTTTACAGAATTTTCTTACAACTAACCCTTAAAACTAACATCCTTCCACACCTTATATCTAACGCCGCTCGCTCTTATCGCATTGCCTTCCTCGCTTCGCCTCGCCTCGCTCGCATTCCCTACTTTCTTGCTTGCCTCGCATTACCAAACTCTGCCTCCGCGACTAATACCTAATACTTATCTACTATTTACAATATTTACAATTACTTATATTTACTTCCTCCTCTATTTACAATCTTTCCTTCTCCATTCCTCTTCCTCCTTCCTTCTCTTCTTCTCCATCTTACCCAATACTCCCTTCACCCATGCTACTGCCCTTTTGTCCCCCCTTTCGTGCATCAATACCTCCATGCTTATCCCACTCCTTTCCACCTCCACGCACTCCTCCAACCAGTGCTCCACTCTTGCCTCCCCCTTCCCACATAGTTCACACATCCTATTTTCCCTATCGAGCCAGAACCTATTGAAACCCTCCATGCACCCACATCTCATCCTCGCTATAAGCTCCTGACTTCCTTTCTCTCCTTTCTCACACAAATATTGCGCTCTCGCCCTTGGCATAATCCACACGTAGTTTCCATTAAACCTTGTCTCTCTTATTCTCTCTTCCCCTGCTTTCTTCTCTCTCCATGCTGTTTTTCTTAACCAACTCATATACCTTCCTTCCTTCCTCATGCATCCTGCTCAATTCATCCATATGCAG
>CAKNYM010052030.1:283261-312442 GCA_932195095.1 Andricus curvator
TGTTTTCCAAACTGCGCGTATTAATTTACAAATTTCCCTTGTGAGGCGAGGGCCTCCATTTTTTATCAGTTCTGACGGTAGGTCATCGATGCCCGCGGCTTTGTTATTTTTCAACTTCTTTATGGCCATTTCTATTTCTATATCAGTAGGATCATCAATTAATAGATCAACAGTGTGGATTTCACCGAGATTACCTTCAACGGGGGCTTCGCGTACATTTAATAACTTATCGAAATAGTTTTTCCATAAATTCAGTCTCTCTGTCGCATCGGCTACTTTGAAAGCCTTTCCTTATAAAATTGATTCCCCTGTACATCTCACGCGGGTTATTTTGTTTATTATGCGTTTCTATTGCTAGTATTTTATTCTTTTCGCACTCCCTTTTCTTGGATCTATAAAGCCTATTTGTACTTTTACTAATCTCGAGATACTTCTTATGTGTTTGATCGCACTTATTTTGTAAACTAATTAGTTTGGCCTTCCGTCGTTTTTCAAACCATAGTTTGCACTCTTCGTCAAACCATGGTTTGCTTTTACTTACTTTCTTTAAACCTATAGTAAGTTTCGCGGCTGTCCTTATCGCCTTTTTCATATTGCTCCACAGGGTTTCCGAGTCCTCCACGTAATTATCGTTATCGTCTCTCTGTTCTTGGAGAACGTCGAAACTATTAGAGATCTCAACTTGATAATTTAATATTTCTGTTGGTGTTTTAAACTTATCTATATTGAAACGAACTGTTGGCTCTGTGCGGCTTCTTTTGTTACTTAACGCTAGCCTAGATCTTAGTTTTACCATCACGAGAAAGTGGTCTGAATTTAAATCCGCTCCCCTGCACGATCTTATATCGAGAATGTTTGTATGACGTCTTCTGTCAATTAGAACGTGATCAATCTGATTGCGAGTGTTACCATCTGGTGATGTCCAGGTGGCCTTATGTATATTTTTATGCTTGAAAAATGTGCTTTTGACAACGAGGTTCTTTGAAGCTGCAAAGTTTATTACTCTAGTCCCATTATCATTACTGACGTCATGCAAACTTTCCGACCCTATTGTAGGCCTATACATCGGTTCTTTTCCAATTTTCGCGTTGAAATCTCCCAATACTATTTTTGCGTCATACGTTGTGAACTTGTCAAAAACCTGTTCGATTGTTTCGTAAAAAAGATCCTTAGTATCTTCGTCTTTGTCCTCGGTGGGGCAGTGCACGTTGATCCACACCTGTTTGCTGAAATTACCCTTTAATACAATATATGATAACCGATCGTTAATGAATTGAATGTCGATAACCGCTTGCGAAATTCGTTTATTAATGAGAAAACCGGTTCCCAGTCTGAACCCCTTAGCTCCCCCATAGTGAAAAGTATAGTCATCCTTAGAAATTGACGCGAAATCGCCCGGCCAGCAGGTTTCTTGAAGTGCTATTAAGTCAGTATCGTATTTGATTGCTATCTCAATGAGTTCGCTAAATCCGCCAGTATTTAGACTACGCGCGTTCAGAGTTCCCGCCCTTAGATATTTTACGGTAGTTTTTTGTTGTTGCAAGTTAGCCATGGTAGTTTCGTGGAAATCCGCACGTTAGGATCCTATTCCGATCGTAGGTGAGTCCACCGTCCCAGAAGTGATAACCCCCATACCTCTCTGGGTCTAAGTATGGGAGCTTTCCGACTTTGACAAGGACCGTGTCAACTTGTCGTCAGACACATTACAGTTTCATCCTCGTATCCTAACATCCCCCTGCAAGGCAGCGCGCCTACTGGCATCAATACCCCTTTGGCCCTGTGCAGGCGAATCATTCCACACATCCCTTGCGGGCAGTGTCATCGCTGCGGTGTCCAATGGGGTAGCAGGATTTTTCCCTTACAAGATTTTTAGTTTTGGTTCGGGTATAGTTTCTAGGTGGATACACGCTGCACCTCGGCTTGCCAGAACCCACCCATTGCGTATGAACGCGAATGGGTGAGTCCTCCAAACCCATGGTTGTCGTGTACCTATTTTCTACCAGTGCTGAGTTCACCACAAACACGACTGGTTCCTATCGGCTGTCCGCGACTGCTTATTCTTGTATTCGCAGCTAACCTTAGGGGCTGTTCAGCCTCACGGGCCGTTCCTCTATCCGCAACCTGAGGACGCGCTACGTAGTGGTGACAGGAAACCCACCGAGCAGATATTTTAAACTTACTCGATTATTATCCAAATTAATGATTATTCAATTGTCATTTATCCATCAAAATTTTTCAAAAAATCTTTATAAATATTCTCTAGAATTAACTTTTCGAAATAAAAAATCATTTTGAATTTTCCCAGCAAACTTAGGAATTTGTTTTCTCTAAAACTTTAAAGATCCTCAAAAAGCTTCAAAATTTTATTTCGAAATCTTCAAAAATCTAGATTTAATTTTTTATTTTTCAAAATCTTTTCCAGTTTTAAATCACTGTTCAATAGCCATTTATGCATCAAAATTCAATAAGTTCACTAACGTGTTGAAAATTTGTTAAATAGAACAATGAAAATTGTAATTTAAAATTCCTTCAAACTTTCAAATATTTGTTTCGTAATTTTGAAAATTTTATTAGAAATTAATCTTTTTTCGTAGAAAAATAACCTTCTTGGTAGAAAATTTATCCTTCTGATTAAAAATTTATCTCTTTGATTAAAAATTAGAGAATTCAAGTGTCCTGAAATGAAGGTCAAGTTCATTAGCCAGCCATTTTTGATGAAAATTCAAAAAGTTAGAGCATTTTCAAAATTTTTGAGACTACTTTTTTTTAAGATATAAAATTTCTATGTACGGTTATTAGTAGTACTCGAAAAGGCGAACAATTTATTTTTATGACTGTTTTTGATAGAAAAAATTACCGGAGTCATAGCATTCAGAAAATTCCAAAAAACAAACGAAAATGAACATTTTAAGCCAAACAAGGCACGATATGAAAAAATGTCAGGGGAAGAAAAACGTTGCATTTTGACACCCTACAAGATTATCACAACAACTTCTTGAATTTTCTTGAAAAATCGAAAATTCAAATTTAGACTGCACAACAAATAATAACAAATAAAAAATTCCATTTTGCGGTCAAACTATACAAGATATGAAACAATATGAATTGACAACAATTGTGTATTCAAAAAAGATCTACAAATTTGTTAGAAATAACTTTTTGATAGGGCGCGTAGTTTTTGTTTTATTCGTAAAGAACTGCATTAAAAATAGAAAAATTGAATTTTTGGACAAACGACACAAGATATGATAATATAATATATATAATATAAATAGATATAATTTGTTTATCCAAAAAAGAGCTACAAATTTGTTCTAAGTATTTTTTGATGGGATGCGTAGTTTTTGTTCTAAACGTGAAAAATAACATTAATAATCAAAAAACTAATTTTTTGGAAAAACGACGCAAACTACGAAAAAAATGAATCAACAAAAAGTGTGGGTCCAAAAAAGATCTACAAATCTGTTAGCGACCACTTTGACGAGGACGTAGATAACATTGAGCATGCAATAAATAGTGTAACACAGTTTTCTTCGGATTCATGTTCAGGGGGTCCTAGATAATAAAAAAATGCAGCTAGGGTGCCAGCTTCTGATAGTGTGCGTTCGCCCGGGGGATGGGGGTAGGGGGTGAGCGCACGGAACGGCGGTATTTCTTACGAAATAATCAGTTAATTTGCAAGTTTCTACTAAAATCAAATGTATTTTTCTTTATTTTTGTTTAATTAAACATATTTTAACCAATCTTAGTGGAAAACTCCGTAAAAAACTTATATCATCCCTTTACAACAACCCCGAAGTATTAATTATCCCCAGAGCGGCACGTGTACACACGGAGAAAAATGGAAAGTCATTTTGGCCGTCTAGATGTGCAGACAGACTATATTGCAGGGTCAACTATAGGACAGCCCTTGAATATGGCTAATGTGACTATCTCTAGAAGGATAAAACAAGAGGTTCAAATCGATCATCTCATAGTGTCAACTTGGTCATCTCGGACGGCCGACTAAAGCGTCATAGAGAGTCGAACCGATCATCAGAGATGGCGAAACTAATCATTATAAAAGGTCGAATCGCTCATCATAGAAGGTCGATTTGGTCATATCAGATAGTCGACTTGGTCTCCTCGGACAGTCGACCTACATTTTCTATATTTGTTGTCCATTTTCTACTTATTCCAGTCTCTCTTTTATAAGAGACTGGAAATTATAAAATTAAGTGGAATCTATCAAACCTGAAAATTTATATGAAATACATGAATTCTGAAAGCACTTTTTATTCATTGTGGAGAGTGAGGTGTATGAGACATAATTTGATATGCAAAAACAATGCACATTGACAATATATTTTTTTGAGCACGAAAGGCTAAGGACACGACACGGTGTCACACTGAATTGTAAGATTTCAAACATTGAAGGGAATTCAGAAACCAATATCCCACATCTCGTTACTTTCTGCATCAGCAATGAATGCTGACATTTTTGCACGTTTTCAGTTTGAAACAACACGGTGACAACAAATTGATAGCTGAACGTCCAGTTACGTCTTTATCCGAAATCCCTTCCCGGTAAGAAGGCTTGAATAGAATAGGATTGAAAATTTCAATTCATGTTAATACCTGATTTTCCCTTCGTTCTCTTAAACCAGAAACAGTAATTAGAAAGAAGCAACTGCTATACGTTTCAATACAGTTTGAAAAATATAATTTTCTACCTATCTAATACCAAAAGCAGTAAAAGGACAATTTACTGACGATTATTAAAGAATTTATTATGACTATATGTATGTATAATTATATTAATTAATTAAATAATTATTTATATTATTATTCAAGTTAAATCATGTTTTCAGAATACATCAATTCTTTTTGGTATCTCGGTATCACAAATTCTATTTCATTCAATTTAGTTATACCATTTGGAATTGAGGATAATACGTTTCATATAAAATCAATTCAGATTTCTTGAATTGAAGTCACACCATCTCTCCGCAATGTAAACTTGAATTCACTGTAATAGACCCTTCCTAACTTGAATTCAAAAACCGATAATTCAGAAAATTCAATGTACACATTTCGCGAATGAATCAAACTGAATTGAACACACTTCATATCTAACCTTATTTTTGGAATAGGAAAGAGAGTCATTAACACTATGTGAATAGACGGGAATTACAATTCTGAGCCACTTATTACTTTCTTGAACATTGAAGCCTGAAGGGAAAATCAGGTATTAAAAATAATAGGATTATCTCTACTTTGACGGTGGAATCTTAAATTTTTAATTCTATTCTATTCAAGCCTTCTCACCGGGTTGGAAGCATCAAATTTGACGTTGAAAATTCAAAAGAATAAACTTAATTCACTTTCAATCATGTTCTCTCTTATGCACGTCACTCTCCACGCATATTTGAAATATCAAAAAGCAGTTTAAACTTGTTAAAAATATGTTTAAGTTCAATAAACAGCAAATGTGACGCTGAACGGCTCAATGACATTCACTCACTCCGCGTCGACAACCGGATTGGTTGAGGTTGGCGCGCTTATTTGAAATGATTAAATATGAAAAGCAATTTTAAACAGCAAATAATAATAGTAAAGTTATTTAAAATAATTCTTTGCTCACAAGAAGGACGTGTAAAGTGAAAATTAAATTATTTATTATATTTTTTCCTTAAAAAATAATGATAGATTTCAATTTTTAAAGAAAGGAATATATTTTTCATCTCAAATATGAATTTAAAATAATTCCTAATATTCTTATGCACTTGACATTTATTATTTGTTGTAAACATTTGACTTACACATTTATTCATTTTAAATAAACACGCCAACGGTAACTAATTAGGTTGGCCCTCCGCGATGGGGCATTTGCTCTTCCGTGGATGGTCGAAATGAGTGAAAGCAAGATGATCGTATTGACCACCCCGAAAGGATACTTCGATTATCCCTGATAGTGAGTCTGACCTTCTTACAACACTCAGACTCGCCATAAAATGAGAGTCTCTCTCACTATGTCGAAAAAATTCTGAAAGACTCTTTAGACCATCTAGAAGAACGGACTGGCTTTCTAAATTTTGACTCTCTAACTTTGACCATCCATTTTTCTCCGTGCAATGCGCGTTTTGTGAAGATTTGGACTCAGGATTCGAATTTAAACAACGCAGCAGTGAAAAATGGGACAGAAACATATGTCTCTTAAAATATTAAATTAAAATAGATTAAAATATTAGAAAAAAGTTGAACAAATACTTTCTCGTTTTTTGAAAATATAGAAAATAGAATCTGCCTGATTTGAAATAGTTTTCGGCCCCATATATAAAATGTACAATTTAAAATATCTTTAATTAGTATATAAATATACATAAATACACGTTTTTACATATATGAATTCAAATTAAAACCTTAAATTAGGTCAGTAATCACACGTAAACTCAGGTAGGATGATTCATTTTGCACGAAGTTTCGAAATCTAAACATGCTAATCCGATAATCAGTGACATTTGAAGAGAAAAATGTTTTGAAAAAATTGAAATCTATTAATATTTAGAACTCTAACGTAGGGAAAACCGAGTAAAATCTTCAAAATGAGATACATTTTTCTCAAATATAATCGAAATCTAACGCCTATGTATAGGCCAGGGGCGAACGCAGGAAATATGGGGGGGGGGGGGATCTCATAAAAAAATTTATCAACCTTTCTCGAGATTGCAGCACTTGTTCTAAGTTTTTTGACCAATTTTATGCCAAACATCTTTATTTCGTACATATATTACGATATTAATCACTCATTAAACCCTACCAAACATTAAAAAGTACTTATATGTATGAAAACTATTCCTGCTAATTGTTAATAAACAAATTTTCACAAACAATTAAACTCTGTTATCAAGTTGTCGCAGCTACAGTGCTATACTCATTTTTCTCGGTTTTTAGCCATGATATCTAATATTTGATCAGTGCTGATTTGTCGGTCTCTATGAACATTGAGAAGAGCTAATCCATTCAATCGTTGCTCTCCAGTCTTGCTGCGCAAATAGGACTTTACTCTTCGTGGTGTGGAAAATGACCGTTCGCTCGAAGCTGCTGTTACAGGGAGTGTTGCGCCGATTTGAAGAAATCGGTATATTGTTGGATAAAATGGTTCACCGCAAACATCCAGACTTTCAATGAATGTTTTCGGTCGCTTCTCCTTAGGAATATTCGAACAGTTGGCTGTTTTCAAATGTTGTTGCAAAACGAGGTCTCCACTTTGCGCAGCGAAACGAAGAATTGCTCTGAAATTCCCATCGTTCTCCACTGGCATGTCCAGCGATAATGCACTTATCTCCCGATGTCCTCAAAGTGCGAGTCCTTGTCAGCCGTTGCAGTTGTTTCCGTCCCTTGTCGATTGCGCTTTGAATGTCCGTTTTTTGATTTTCGCGGATCATTTTGAAGTTTTTCGCGTCTTCAAAAGCATTTTTGTGATACTTTTTCAACTGATGTTCCCTAAATTTTTCCAATGCTTTTTTCCAATCTCGAAAACAACTGTGAACCAACATGTTAAGGTTTTCATGGTTTCCTTTTCCAACGTTCTTTTGCGGAAATAAAATGCAAATGCGGCAATAAGCTCCATCTTCAACAGCCGAATATGCCCACCAGGGGAATGTTCGTAACCAAGGCAGTTGAAATTTCAGATTCCTTTTTTCCGAGGCTGGACATTTAAAAGAAGCATCTGGTGCCCATACATTCACGAGGAGCTGGTACTTTTCATTGTGATTTAGGTCTGCCAGAACTATAAGCATGGCCACTTATGGTTAAAAACATGATCCAACCCACGCAAGGTCTAGCAACGCGCAAGTAAAAAAAACTGCAGCCAATCAGCAGCTATACCAGCTACATCGTCATATTGAATAAATGCATAGCTGGCCTCTGGCGGTATTTTCAAATGCATAATCGACAAAAAAAATATCCATTGACGTAAATTAAAAAGTTTACCTTCATCGAGCCACACTTAACTCTAGCTCAGTAAAGGGAAATTATTAAACTCAACTTTTGAATTTTCTCAGAAACTTCGGGGGGCGGGGGGGGGGGGGGGGGCCTCCCCAAAACCCCTCCCTGCGTTCGCCACTGGTACAGGTAGAAGCAGCTTTTCACATAATGAAGAAAGCGAGCATGCACAACATTAATAATTTAAGGCCATGTGAGCGTAACCTCAAAATTTTTTAAAACATTTTTTTCAAAATCAACTTACGTTCACACGAAACACGATATCGAGTTGAAAATTTGGGAAACTAAATATGAAGCACTAAGAAACGCGGGTCTGGTCATACATTTTTATAATTATGAAAAAAACAAACACAAATTTTCTCATACAAATTTCTTTTTTATACTTTCAAAAATTTAGGACCACACCCGCGTTTCTTAGTGCTTCCTATTTAGTTCCCCAAAATTTCAACTTAATATCGTGTTTTGTGTGACGTGAGTTGATTTTGAAAAAAAAATGTAAAAAAAAATTTGAGGTTATGCTCAAATGGCCTTAAAAGAAATAAATTAGTGTACATATTTGGGCACCATATTTTTCGATATCCACTTGTGGTCTACTAATTTTATTAACTCGATTTTAAGGTTGATTTATATATAATCGTATTAACTTATCAGCATAATTGTGTAATTTTTTTGTTCGCATGGTGCAATTGTTTGAAGCTGGAACAAAAAAGTACGTCAAATTCGTTTGAAAATTCCAGAGGACATTTCATCGGAAAAGATATTTAAAACCACCCTTAGTTTTTTTAAATCACAAAGTCATCAAAATGACCGTCTTTTTATACTTTTTTCCGAATTAAAAATAGTGTTAAAATACCTTGTGATAAAACAAGTTTTTTCATCGGGAAAAGTATCACCGGAAAAGATACTTAAAACCACCCTTAGTTTTTCAAAATCAAAAAATAATAAAAATCACCACCTTTATACACTTTTTTTTCGAATTAAAAATAGTGTTAAATTACCTTGTCATAAAACAAGTTTTTTCAGTTGGAAAAGTATCAATGAAAAAGATATTTAAAACCACCCTTAGTTTTTCAAAATCACAAAATCATTTTTTAAATATCTTTTCCGGTGATACTTTTCCCACTGAAAAAACTTGTTTTATGACAAGGTATTTCAACACTATTTTTAATTCGAAAAAAAGCGTATAAAGGCGGTCATGTTGACAAATTTGAAAAACTAATGGTTGTTTTACATATATTTTCCTGTGATACTTACCCCATTGAAAAAAAAAACTTGTTTTGTGACAAGGCAATTTAGCACTATTTTGAATTCGAAAAAAATGTATAAAGGCGGTCATTTTGATGATTTTGTGATTTTGAAAATCTAAGTGTGGTTTTAATTATCTTTTCCGGTGATACTTTTCCCACACTGTTAAATTTAAGCATTGAGTAAATTCTAATTGCTGAACAATGAAACTAGTCCTAAATAAATAAAAGAGTTAACAATAACAAATCAAAATTTTATAATTACTGAAGGTAGCCACGAAACTTATTAAGGTGAGTAGCTTATTTTTAAATTATATAAATTAAAAATAGAAATTATTTTCACTACATTAAATCTACTAAAATAATTGATTTCTTTAATATAAATTGCATAGCTTTTTAGGAAAAGTTGTCCATTAACCACTACTCGACATCTTTTCGTATTAATTAAAAAAATTAAATTGTAAGCTTGAAAACCAAAAAGGACTGAATTTTCGAAATTTTTGTTTCATAGTCTTCAGGCGCGGATCCAGAGGGGGGGCCACGGCGGCTTGGGGGCCCCCCCCCCCCCCCAAAAGCCCAGACTCGAATTTTTCAAATAAGATAATTGAAGTTTACTATCCCAGCGAAAAGAAACTAATTCGGGAGGATTGCGGCGAATTAACATGTTTAAATTCGCCCGAATTCTACTTTCTGATATTCGCTGAAACGAACTGAGCCAGCGCAAGTGTATAATTCCAGAGGACAACACTGAGCTACGGAAATCATTAATATATATTTACAAAAGCTCCTATATGCCCCTGCGCGTTAGTTATACCTTAAGAATTCGATTCAATAGGCCAGTTTTTAACTTTATTCGCGCTGGCGAATTCTGGCGAATTGGAGCTTGACTTAAAATCTCGTGGATTAAAATGAATAAGGTCCCCTAAAATATTTTCGCTGAATTCAGACGAATAGGATATTTGAAGACTATATTACTCTTCACGAATTCACACACATAAAAAGCAAGAAAATTGTCATCACGATTATTGGCACCAAGGTCTCGATTACTGGGATGTTTACCTCAACTGCATAAATTGAAGAATGGAAATATTAGTTTAAATAAAAAAAAACCACGAAGTAGTATAAGGAGACCCCACTCCCGGAAAATTTGGACGCGTGGATTCGGATTTAGTTAGTTTGTATCGCTCGTGGCGCCTCTTGCGGGAGCATGCATACATACATACAGATCTACATACATACAGGCAAACTCATTCGTACAATCTGTGTTTCGTGACAAGCAATTATGCGTTTGTTTACACCCGGCCTACGCTATTGGCCCCGCCATTTGTAAATCTTGTATTTCAACGCTTTTATGCAAGGGGCGCTGCGAACGATGCAAACTAACTAAATCCGAATCTATGCGTCCAAATTTTCCAAAGACTGCATGGGAGTGGGGTCTCCTTATACTACTTCGTGAAAAAAACTAAAACGTAAAGTATAAAAATACCTTTAAAAAGAAGTCAAAAACTTCGGAGAAAGCTTACTATTTTGAAATTTATCAATATTTTTAAAAACATTAAAATGTGTTTACTATATTGAATAGCAATTTCACAGAAAAAAAGTGTGAATCTAACGCTAATTTCAGGGTAACATTTCCCTGCAACAAAAATTAGGCTTGGTAGTGTGAATGGTAGGGGAGCGGCGGATAATGTCGCGCGTTCGAGTTCTCGAATATTAACACATTTTCTGCTTGTGGAGGTAGTCTCATTACATGTATATATGTTTTCAACGTTACATTATAAAAAAATTGGGATAATTAAATCAATTGCCTGACTTTTATGACGAAAAGTTAGTTTTGGTTCTTTTGCTTGTATTGTCAGAGTAGCTAAAAACAAGTAAAAAATTTAAGAAGTTTCGTGTAAACTTATACAATTTTTTGGAAATATACTGTTCCGAGTTTCTTGAATGCTTTAAAGTTTAACATTTTGAGGGAAATTAATCAACTTTTATGTAAAAAATCTTTATGAAATACTATTCACATGCGACTAATATGGCGCATTCAGGTTGTACCTTGTCTTAATATTATCGTTTAATATGAGGAATTGTTTAAAATGATTCACCATTGATAATTATTTAAAAATATCCTTCATTATGTTTTTTTTTCATATTGGTGAGTCATTCTGCACTATTAAAAAAACATTTTTTCTTGAAATTTCGGCAGACATAATCCCTCAAATATGTTAATAATATTAAACGCAAATATATTTATCTTATTTTTAATAAATTTTAATAATTTTTCTTCATAATTTGTTTTTTATTTAATAATTATGAATTGAAATCAAAACGCGCCACATTACTTGGCGCAGAAGAACTTTTTGGAAAAGACATTAATTAACTGTTTTAATGAACTTCAATTAAATTATCCCCATGCATAGAGCATTGGTAAAATATTTGCCTAAACAAAATATATTTTATTACAATATTTTACTTTATATTTGAATTTTATTGTTATGGCAGAATCAATCGAGGACTTGCAAAGAATGTTGAATAAACTTAATACAAGCATGAAAAACATGGACCTCAAAATTAACGTAAATAAAATAAAAATCATGGTGTTTGAAGGAAAAAGTGAGAAAACAATATGCAACATTGTCCTAAATGATGAGAGATTAGAACAAGTTGACAAGTACGTATATCTAGGTAGTTTATTCACTAGCGACGGAAAAATAGATGGGGAGTTAGATAGGCGCATAAATAAGGGTAAGCAGGTTATCGGTAGAGCAGGGTCCATCCTAACAAACAAAAACATATCAAAAAAAGCTAAAATGGCCATACATAATTCTATATTCGTACCGACTGTACTATACGGTAGCGAGACATGGACCTGTCAAGAAAAGGACAGGAGTAAAATTAACGCGATCGGCATGAAACCTCTGCGCATAATATGCGGGAAAACACTGATGGACAAAGTCCGAAACGAGACCATCCTCAAAGAATGTGGTGCAAAAGAGACAATAGTTGACACATGGGAAAGAAATCAGTTAAGATGGTTCGGACATCTTGAAAGAATGAAAGATGAACGACTGACCAAACAAGTGTATAAAGGTAAAGTAAATGGCAGAATGCCCAGAGGTAGACCGCCGAAAGAATGGTTAGAATCTGTAAATGAGACATTAATCCGTAGAGACATAAGAAGCCATAGAAACACAAGAGCTTGCATGAAAAAATGCATGGACGTGAAGGAAGCTAGAGTAGTATGCCAGGACAGAAAAGTGTGGCGACAAATAGTTTGTAAACAGAGTGACAGTAGAATGAATGACGCCTGAAACAAAGACCTTGGATACTAATGGGCCCAAGTGGAGAACCATACATAACAATTTTGTGAGGCTCTTCACTTGGGGTGATCGCTAGAGCGATTGATCAGCAACCTGGGTCGGAGCAGTGTTGCGGAATAAACGTGTCATTTAAATAAATAACACGAGAATTCCAGATCAATCTAAAATATCTATACCTAACACTTATATACCTATCTACCTCATACCTATATACCTACCTACCCTATACCTATATACCCATATACACACTACTATTTTCCAACCGAGCAAGTCACGCCTACCCCGAAAGGGAAATGGCTTAATGGTATAATAATAATAATAATCGTGCATTTTCCTTTATGTGCGCCGCATTCGCCGCCGCTCCCCCACCACTGCAAAAGGTATGGTTTCCCTCGGACGTGGGGTACGAAACGTCCCCTGCTGTGAATTGTTTTTACAGTTTTGCGGCAAAAACAATAGGCGAATGTTTCGTACCCCAACTTCGAGCGAGATGGAACCCCATCTTAAAATTAGGTGCAATAAAATTTATCCCAGAGTTTTTACTGTGTTAATTAAAAGACATAATTATATTCTGAAATATCATAACTCAGGGTGCCCGCTGGACCGGGAAACCAGGAGATGATCAGAATTTTTTGAGCGGGAAATGACAGTGAATTTATTTTTTGACCGGTATTTTTACAAGTTTATCAAAGAAAAATCTATCCAATCACCTGAAATATCACAAATTTCATGTCACAAGATATATAATGCAATTTAAAATAAGATTCATTTGAGTTTTTTTAAAATGCTAAGTTGAGTTGTTCACTTTTTCAATTATGAAATCATTCAGTTTACAATGTGGAATTCTAAAATCTTTTACGATCAAAATTTTCCATTTTACATCTTCATTTTAAGGGTACATTTTGAATTAAAAGAATGTTAAAATGCATTTTTGAAGACTTACACAATACAAGATTAATATCTTTTGAAACTGAAAATTGTGGACAAAAAATGTTTTAAGTTGATCAACTGTAAATATAAATTAAATAATGATTTTAAAAATTAATCTGTAGTTCGTGTATTCGGAATTGAACAATAATTGATTGATTTTATAGGGCGATTCTGAATCTGATAAAATTAAACAATTTACAGATTTTGACGTTAAAAATTGAACTGTTTCAATTCGAAAGCCTTAGTAGTTAATCAAATGCAAACTTCCGATTGAAACTTTATAAACTAACATATCTGTTGTTTCAGTCTAAAATATACCATTTTTAACGAGTTAAATTTGAAAACTTGTAATTAAGAAAAAGAACAATTTTTTGATAGTCAGCAATGTTTGACTGTTTATTTTAAATGAACAATTATAAATGAAATATTCAAAACTAAACAATTTGAAACTAAATAGTTTGAAACAGAAAGCCTTGAATCGTTAAAATTTCGGACAGCTAAACGTTACAATGATAATTTTAATTGTTCTAATTAACAAAATTGTATTTGCAAGTGAAAATGTTGAATATTGATGTGTAAATAACAAATAAAAATGTATTCGTTCAGAAAAAATTCGAGTAAGTTGAGGAGATATTTAGAAGTTTTTAAATAAAATTTGTAAGCTTTTAAGGATGTTGAAAGTTTAAGATAATACAAATATTGTCTTAAGATTCCTGGGAAAGTTTCGAATGATTTTTACTTTGAAAAATTAATTTTAACAGAATATTTAGGAATATTTCAAAACGGACGCAAATTTTGATGAATAAATAAAAATTGAACAGTTATAAATTTGGAAAAAATTGATTTGTTAGTAAAAAAATATAGTTTTAAAAGATTTCACAACAAATTTTGATGTATAAATAACAATTGAATTATTTATTTACAATTCATTTACAACGATTTAAAATAAAAATAATTTAACTTCTACTTTAGAAAGTGTTCAATTTAAAAAAATTGTAATTTTTCCAATTTTAATGTTTCTAACTGAAAATTGCGTAAAATGATATAATTTTGAAAATTTATAAATTTCTCGATTCATTCTTCAATTAAGAGCATCGAAAGTAATAGAGTGAATGCATAATAAATTAATACAAATTTTGATTCGTTCAAACGATTACTTCAGACAAATAATTTTTTCAGAACAAGAAAAACTCTGCCTCAGACCGGATTTGAACCGCACCGAGAAAAATATATTCTTAATTTGAGAGGAAAATTCCTCTTCTTCAATCCTCTCACATTTTCCTCTCAAAAGGAGAATATTCCTCTAGAAATTAGAGGATTTTCCTCTTTTTTTGAGAGGAGAGATGGCAAAAGGAATACTTTTGCATTTTCCTCTCAGATTGAGTATAATCCTCTAATGTGTAGAGGAATTACTCTCAGATCAGAACTTGCGCATGCGAAGTCAACCAAGCGTAATAACCTAACTTGTTTAGTGTCGGTCGGTTTTGAGTGAAACGGTTAATTTTGAAGGATGCAGTGAATTTTAACGTTTTCAAAATGGATAAAGAGCTGATTACACTGTTGAAAAATTTGCACCTCAGCATGTATGTGCAGTCATTCGAAAGTAAGTAAATTTTTAGATTGTGCATTTCTTTATGCATGTGGTGTACAAATTCAATCATTTCCTTATTGCTATATAATTCTTTCCTCTATTCCCGTATAACAATACTCGCATGCATTTCTATTTTATGTTTGTTGTTCTTCCTTTTCAGCGAATAATGTATTAAGTGTCGCAAAATTAAAAAGAATGGCAAAAATGCCGCTTCTATTAACCAAACTTATAGAACCGGTTGGTGATTTGGCGGTTTTATTAGAAAAATTAGAGTCCGTAAGTTAAAAAAAAAAAACGTTTCGTCACCGCGAAATTCGCCGCCTAATCGGAAATTGAGTTACGACGAATAGATTGTGGCAAATATTCGCGTAATATATAAACAATAAAATAACGTAGTGTATACGAATCTATCAAATTATTCCGGGCTCCAAATTTCTAGTTCGGAAGATCTTTTTTCGGGCAAAGTTTTACGTCATAACCTATACAAATTAGGGCCGCACGCCCACCTGTCACTGGCCAAGAGAATACGTTTATAGTCACACTGCGAACCGTTTTTATGATTTGAAATTAGAGTTGAATTGAAAATTAATTTTCAAATTAGCAATTGCTTTACCTGTGAAGAAAGTGAATTACATAAATTATTGAGAATTTCGCCGTAACCCAAGTGCCGATTACGGCAAATTTCCCCGTAACCATGTACTCGACCATATGTATTTTTAAATTACTGTAACAATAAGTGAAAATCTATAAATTTATTAAATCAACTATATAATAATTGTTTTATAATATAGGACGAAAGTACTCAAGTGACCGAGACTTATAAGACTTTAGAAAACACTAACACAATACCCATAGTTGAGAGTTTTGAAAGCGCCAGCTCCGAATGCATATTAGAAACCAAAGTTCTAATAAATGTTGATACTCAGGTATATCACAAGGACTTATTTCAAATTTCAATCATTTATATTATTATTTTTGTTTTCTATTTCCAACTGATGCAATTAATTAATGCTTTACTAATTTCCTTTTTAGGGTAACGTAACAGAAAGCCCAAGTAATATCATTTTTCTAACTCCTGATAGAAGTGATGTAGCATCTGGCAGCAAAATTAATGGCGTACTTGAAGATTCATCGAAGAGAAAAAACGAATTTCCACAAGAAAGTACAACCAAACGAACTTGTAAATGGATTGGAAGTCAAGAAGTCCAAAAAATAGTAATTTAAAACTTTTTAAACTACTGGAATTTAAATTAACATCTAAATACATTTAATTTTATCTTTATTCCGGTTTTTAGAACATTGGAGACATCTTAAATACTTCAGCGAAAGGAAGAAGTATTGTAAAATATTACAGAGAGAATAATTTGCTAAACTCACAATGCCGTTCTAAATTAGTGCAAATTGTAGGAGATAGACTTCTCGAGGTGCAAAGGACGTAAGTTCACTGATCTCTAACTTTAATATATAATATTTACATTAATTATTATATTTAATTATCATTAATAATCATTTCTGTAGCCCAACTGGAAACGATTATGAAGAAATCGATGAAAAGATAAGATCCATTTTTCCGTCAGAGGTTCAAGTGAGTGTCAATGTTGTCTTTAATTTTCTAAGTCTATTGTCAGTTTTTTTGTTATTGATTTTTTAATAATTACTGCCATATTTTTCTTCTTAAGTACGTTTATTTCATTCGTTCAAAAACCAATGGCAAGAAGCAAAAGAATCATGAAGGGAAGCTTCCAAATTATATAAGAAATGTCAAGTACCGTTGTGCCAAGTTGGAAAAATCGGGTGATGTTCTTTTAAACGAAGAATCAGACGAAGAACTGAATTCATCACAACTGAATTTGGAGGCAGAAGGTAAAACGCATGATGTGTTTATTTCTTTAGAATAAATAAATTTTATGTAAAATTTGAGTGAGCAATATAATTATAAAAACATTTTCAGACTCAATAGATGTCCTGAATGCAAACGGATGGTTAAAAGAAAACTTAGAGCCTTGGTCAGACGTGAAGAAAAACTGGCTATTGACGTATACCTTTCGCCTTAGAACTTTAACATCAGCCGATAATAGATACATGCCCTTATACCAGTATTATGAGGACTACAAAGTATTGAGACTAGTCGCGGGATATCAATTGGTGAGTTTGCTCCTTCAATAATTCAAAACTTAAAATACAAATGCACGAAATCTTTGGAAGTTATTTATTTTCGAAAAGGAAGATGTCTTTATTTTAATTGTTCACGCATAATACTTTTTTGTAGCTTGAAATTGATTTCGAACAACGGTATCCCAATGCAGTTCATGCTTTAGTTTCTGACTGGGGTCTGAAAAGGGCAGTATTGGTGAAGCTTCTGTCCATGGAATGCAAATCAGAAGAAATCAAAGAGATCCTAGAGGGTTTCGAAAAACTGACAGAAGGTATTATTGTTCTTAAATTGTTCTTAGGACATTTTATATATTCTATTCTCTTAATGAATTAATATGCATGTAAAGATATCTGCCACTTTTTATTCAATGTACTTAAAATATTATTTAATTCTTTAAAAAAATAAATTATCCAAGTGGCGGCTAGCTTTAACTGTATTTAATTGCTATGTTATAAATGTTCATTGTTTGATTATACATATTATCTTACTTTCTCAGTTGAAAAGGATAACTTTGTTCTTCAATATATTCCTGACCTATTTCCAAACTTACCAAGGAGAAGAGGGAAAGGTAAGGGTTCAGTTGCCCCTCGAGCTACGATAAGCGAAGGTAAGGAAGCTTTTATTCTTCACGTGACTGTAAGTTCAATTTTAATTGTAAATAACTTTTTTGGTTTCGATAAAAATATTTTTCTGATAGTTTCTTCAAATTAAAAATTTCACAGATTACTTTTCCTTTACAGCCTGATAGTTTCTTCAAATAAAAAATTTCACAGATTACTTTTCCTTTACAGTCGTCTAATGATATTGACGCTTCAATATCGAGGAGGCTGCATAAGATGAAAAAAGGAGATACATTGCAGCCTTTCGTTCTGACCGTCGGTCCAAGCAAAACGAAGTTAAAAAGAAGCTATTGCGTTGTTGATACTATAAAGTACGACTTCTCAGCTTTAAAAGCGGCCTTCGATACGTGTGTAAAAGCTATCTTCGCACTGCATGCGAATTATCCTCCTGAGGCCTATAACCCATGGCTTTTCATACAAAAAAGCTTGTATGAAATTTCAACAGATTATGACACGAAGAATGCAGTCGTATCAACAATGGTTGGTAATTTTAATCAATTATTGAGAATGGAACGTACAGCTATTGAGATCAGAGAGGAATCCAATTAGTTTGCGATTCTTTATTTTCGAATTGGCGATTTCATGAAGCCTTTTGTTTTAAAGTTTTATTGTATTAACGTTATTTAAACAGAGCCTAATTTTCAATTTTTCAAGTGTTCTCGACATTATTCGTCGTAACTAGTAACTAGTTTATAGGTTTCAAAATGGTGTATTCCTGTTTTTCGTGTAAAAATTTTCAGTGCATGAAAGTCGCTACTTTGATAAAGCATATGCAAATACGACATAGGTCCGTTGATTCGTATAAGTGTACAACGTCTACTTGTTTAAGATGCTTCCAAACCTTTAGAGCATTTAAAAATCATTTTGAAAACAAAGTAAATCATCCCGAATATTCGGTACCTTTGCGGGGACATTCCCAATCAAACATTATTTGTGAATTAGTTAACAATCAATCTAATGATGATAATGATGTTGATAATGAATCCACCTCATTAAATGATAATATTGTTGAACATTCACGTGACGAGTTAAAAGATCAAGATCAAGAATACAACCCTAGTAGTGCTGAGCTTCGGCAAGACGTTAGTGACGCTGCACTTTCTTTAATTTCAAAATTATATTCATCAAGTTTAATGACTCGCAGTGGAGTACAAGCAGTAGTAGAAGGGTTCCGCGAATTCATAGCAGGCGAGTGCATGTCAGTGCTTCAAACTAAAGTTTTGGAAATTCTCAAAACTAATAGTGTGCCTATTGAGGATACGTTACGAGTCCAATCTTATTTTGATGCAATGTCAAATCCTTTTGAAGGTCTTGAGACTGACTATCTAAGACTTCAGGCATTGAAGCAAACTGACATGTACGTCGAGCCTAAAGCTTATATAATAGGTTCTGAATATAAAACCAAAAAACTGAATAAGTCTGCAGAACTTGTCCATTCTAATGTGTATGGTCAGTATGTACCTATGAAGGAAGTTCTAAGAAGAGCTTTGCAGTTGCCAGGAGCACTTGAGTCCACATTGAAAAATCTCGAAAAGCTCAAAGCTAGCAAAGATCCTTTTGTAAATGTAGTTCAGGGTGAAGTTTGGCGGGAAAAAATGAAAAAGTTTCAGAATGAAATCGTGCTTCCTCTTCTGTTATATTTCGATGACTTTGAACCCGACAATGCATTAGGATCCCACGCTGGTCAACACAAACTTGGTGCACTTTACTACACCATTGCTTGCTTCCCTCCAGAATGTATGTCAGCACTGGAAAATATGTTTTTAGGCCTGCTTTTTTTGTCAGAAGATAAAGTATTTCAGAATGAAAAAGTTTTTAAACCGATAATTGATGATCTCATTGATTTAGAAGAAAATGGTATAGAGATTAATGGGCAAAGAATTTATTTCTGCCTCTCTATGATTCTTGGTGATAATTTGGGAATGCATGAATTGTTGGGTTTCACTCGAGGCTTTAATTCGAATCACCCTTGTAGGATATGTAAAGTGCACAAAGATGTTCTTCACAGCCAATTACGTACAGATCATACACTACTCCGTAATTCTGAAAATTATTCAACTGGCGTAATTGAAAATGATTCCTCTAAAACTGGAATTAATGAGAAATGTATTTTTAACAGAATTCCCAGTTATGGAGATCCAACAAAAAACCCGCATGTTGATATAATGCATGACATTTGCGAAGGAGTTGGAAAATATAATATGGGGGAGATTCTTCACTATATTGTTAAACAGAAAAAGTATCTTGATCTTTTAACTCTAAACGAGCGAATCCGTAATTTCGATTATAGTTTGGCAGAGGATGGCAATGTAGTTCCTCCTATCACTGAGGAGAACTTGAAGCAAAAAAAGATTAAGTTTTCGGCATCAGAGATGTTGACATTTATTAGATACTTTGCTGTGATGGTCGGTGATTACATTCCTGAAGATGATCCTGTTTGGTGTTTTTTTTTATTATTCAGAGAAATAGTCGAAATTTTGACAGCTCCATATGTCAATAGAGACATGGTAGAATATTTAAGAACCATAATTTCGGAACATCATGAAATGTATATTTCCTTATTTAATTGTAATCTTAAACCGAAGTACCATTACATGTTACACTACGCAGATTTGATGTTAAAACTAGGACCTTTGATCAATTTTTGGTCAATGCGTTGGGAGTCTAAGCATCGACCATCAAAGCAAGGCGCTCATATCGTCAGTACGAGAGTCAATTTGCCACTAACGTTAGCTATGAGACATCAGTTACAACAATCCTACAGATTCTTTTCTGCGAAGCCTTTCGTTCCAGCTCCTGTTTGTGGCCCTTGCACATATAACAGTGAACTTCGTTCCTCGGAAAATTATTCTGAATTTTCTAGGATTGTATCGACAGTGTTAAGGCAGAAAAATGTTGTTCTAGTGCGTTGGGCTTCATTAAAAGGTGTTAAATATGAGTCAAATATGGTAGTGGCTTTAGGCTTTAAAAGAGAGCTACCTTACTTTGGCATCATACAACATATCATTAATTCTGCTCAAAACAATCGGGTTTAGTAATCATTATTACTCATATGAGATAGAGTACAGTAATTACTGGGAATGTCTCACGCAGGATGATTTTTTCTCACATCATCCACTAAAAATGGTGATTGTACCACGAACTGATCTCAAAATGGTGCCACTACGTTATAAATTATAATTAGTTTTAGAGATGTATAGTTTTGATTGTTTATGAAATAATTAATGCTTGTGGCCTCTTCCAGTGTTCAATTTATTGATATTTGTTGTTAAATCAAAGCATTTTGAGTCAGGTCTGACTCCTTATCAAGATGTTGATAAGTGTATATGTTGAGGTTACAGTTTCAAAAAATTATATTTTCGCTAAATTTGAAAATGATCAGATTGGTTGGCTTAATAAAATTATTTTTTATATAACATAATTTAATTAAGTTTCTTCCGTAGAAGTTTGAAAGAAATGTTTAATTATATTATAAGCAGTTAAATTTGCTTTGTGAAGTATTTGTGGAGAAGAAAAAAATTTGTATTACGATATAACCTCAAAATCTGCTTGTGATTTGAAGAACTGCCAAAATAATTTTACATCTAACCTACCATCAATTTGATCATTTTCAAATTTAACAATAATATAATTTTTGAAACTTCAACCTTAACATACTTTTTTTATAAAATGAAACTTTAACCTCATCAATTTTTTCTTCACTTCTCTACATCTGTTTTAAAAAGCTTCGATAATGTTTAATGCAAAACAAAATAATCTTGATAAGGATTCAGACCTGATTCGAAATACTTTGATTCAACAACAAATATCAATAAATTGAACACTGGAAGAGGCCACACCCATCAAGTATTATAAGTTAATTAATATTGTATTAATATTATTTAGTATTAATATTAATCGTATTTAGTATTAAGCGTATTTAGTATTAAGTAATTTGAATAAATTTTCATATTATTTTCATTAAAAATATGAGCATTTATTTGAAAAAAAAAACCTAACCTATAATCTATCAGATTTAAAAGTAGATGAAATACTCTCCAAATGAGAAGATTGCATTTAAAACTGATAAGAGGATCCTCTTCAATTAAGAGGATTTTCCCTCTTACTTTAAGAGGATCCTCTTAATTTGAGAATAATCCTCTCCAAGAGAAAACAATCCTCTCAAATTAAGAGGAATACTTTTCATACCATATTGTAGAGGAAAAATTGCATCAAAATAAGAGGAATCCTCTTTAACGAAGAATATTTTTTTCTCGGTGCGGGAATATAAATATCGCAAAGAATGGAAATAGACGCCTAAATTTTGCTGTTTAAAAATAATCTTTTTATAGTTTATGCTTGACTTCGAAAATTTTATGAATAGTTTATACTTGTTGAATAATGATTATACCATGACATGCAAGACGTAGCTTGTAAATATAAAAACGTATTTTTTATTTAAACATTTGTTAATTATGTTTATAAGATTCGTGATTAATATATTTATATAATTTATAATATACATTCAAAGCGAATAAATAACTTTAGAATTATTATTACCCCCCCCCCCCCTTGAGAGTGGATGGGAAGGGAATTATTGGATGGCCCCCCCTAAAGCCCTTCTCTGGATCCGCGCCTGATAGTCTTACGTCCAATTTTATTACACCTTCATGAAATTTCTTTTTAGAAACCCTCTTTGTTTAATATAATTATATAAATATTAAAATCTTATAAATAATTTTATTATTTTATGAGAGGGTGAGGGAATACCCCAAGATTCTGAAATTGCGGATAAGTGCATTACAATTATTTGGTAAAATTGTCTTTAGACTAGCTTCAAGTTGCATTAAACTACATTTTCAATTTTTGACCCAGACCCAACTGGAAATACCAGAGATCAGGCGAACGAAATAGAGGTGTGAAGGAGTGAGAAGGGGGGACACTCGACTTTTACGACCACCACGGTCGTTCAAGCGCGAAGGAAAAGCGAGGGAGAGAATTAGAGAGATAGAATCGAGTCGCTGAAAGAATACCGGGAATGAAATTGATTGGCCGGATTTAATGAAGTTATAGTCGCCACGACCAATCAACTTGTAGAAATTAATCAGAAATAATGAAATTAATAAATTCCCGCTAAATACTTCAACAATTTTTATAAGAACTTATATTTTTGAGAATTTTATGAAATGAGGATAAATTTCCCCCTTCTCGGAAACTTTCCTGTTAAAAGAGGAAACTTGAAGGCGGTTCATAATTTATAAGGATTTTATGATCCTTGGTGCTGCCGGAACGCGGACTGCATGGTAGTACCAAAGCTTCCATCAATTATACACCATGCCATGATGTCATCAGTCATGTTTAGTGTTGAAATTTGTCATCCCGTATTTTGAAATAATTTTCTAACAAATTCTGTAAACAAACGTCTAGTGGTGACGTTTAAAGACAGAAAATATTCGCTTTTTCCCTTACGTTGCCTTCAGTTATATGGTCAGCATTATTTCGCGATGTTAATTTAATAATAAATGAATTTTATGAACATATGCTCATTAAAAAAACTAAATTATTTATAGAGCTTGTTAGGAAATTATTTTAAAATATGGGATGACAAATTTTCATCACTAAACATCACTGATGACACTACTTAAGGAAGATTAAGAGAAAAGACGATTTCTCTCTGCCTTCAAATGTTCAAACTGAGCATTTGTTTATGTAATTTGTTTATGAAATTAATAAAAAATATCGGATGACAAATTTTCATGATCGAATATCATTTAGTCAAGAAAAAAAATAATTTAAATGCAAAAATCTACTTTGAAAATGAAAAATTCCTAATGTAGACTCTTTGTTAATATACTTTATTTATAAGTATTAACTTTACTGGAGAATAATTTTTTTCGCATATGAACACCCCTGCGCATCCAATCCAGCAATGCTGAACATAGGAAAAATTTGTCCATAAAAATTAAAAAAAAAAACGAAAAAAAACTACTTTTTTCGATATTTGCATTTGCATTAACACACACGTTTACACAAACACAAATTAAAAAATCTGCCCGCTGCGCGGGCACATTCTCATCGCGCGCTTCGCTTGCAAGTTTGAGCGCGCCTACGGCGCGCGACTGTTGGATCTCGCGCTTCGCGCTCGATTATGTATTCACCTCGCGCTACGCGCTCGGGCGTATTTACATCGCGCTTTACGCTCGGCTCCTCTAGATTTTTGAACTTCGTGTTCGACTTGGATGAAAAGAAAAAGTTTGTTTGCAAATATTATAAAATTATCAAAACCTCTACATATTAAGTGATTGTTAAATTTGTTTTTATTTTAGACTGAAAAGGAACTTTATTTACTCAAGGTTCTATCGACCTTAAGGAACACATTCTCATCCAGACACTCGGGCTTCGCGCTCGATATTTGATTTGAAAATCATTTGAACCTTGCGTTTCACGCTCGGTTCTGTGCACCGTATGATAGAAACTTTTCTTCGCGCTCCGAAATACACTGATCGCGCACTTTGCGCTTCGTGTTATATGTTCTTCATATACAAATTACTAAATTTGTATTTGATTTCAAATGAAAAGTAATGATATAATTTAGGCGACAAATTTTATTAGTTAACATTTTATTTTAGCTTGTGCCGTTTATCAAAAAAGTTAATTTTTTTCATTTTGAATATATTCTTACAACAAAAATTGATCACAGATTTGTAAGTCTTTTTTGAGTGCACAATTTTTGTTCATTTATCTGTTTTCGTACCTTGCATTGTTTTCAAAAATTTGATTTTTTTTACTGTCAATGTTATTTTCACGAATAAAACAAAAACTACGCATCCTATCAAAACATGATTCACGACAAATGTTTACCTCTTCCTTGGCTGAACAAATTTTGTTTCGGTCATTTTTCTCGTAGCTGGTGTTATTCGTCTAAAAATTTGATTTTTCTATTTTCAATGCTGTTTTTTACAAATAAAACAAAAACTACGCGTGATATCAAAAAGTTATTAATAGGAAATTTGTAGATCTTTTTTAGGTGCACAATTTTGGTAAGATGATCTTTTCTCGTATCTTGCATAGTTTGACAGAAAAATGGAATTTTTGATTTTTCATTATTTTTTTGTGCGATCAAAATTTGAATTTTTTATTTTTCAAAAAATTCAAAAAGTTGTTATGAAAATATTATAGGGTGTTCAAGAAGGAATGTTTTTCTCCTCTTGACTTTTTTCCATATCGTGCGTTTTTCGGCTTAAAATGTTCATTTTCGTTTGTTTTTGGGAATTTTGAAAATGCTATAACTCCAGTAATTTTTTTGTTATCACGAAAAGTCATAAGAATATTTTGTTCGACATTTTGCGTACTACTAATAACCGTACATAGAATTTTCAAATCTTCAAAAAAAGTGGTCTCAACAATTTTCAAAATGTGCTCACTTTTTGAATTTAAATCCAAAATAGCTGGTTAACTAACTCGTTCTCTCTTTTTAGGCCATAAAAAAGTGTGCCAAAGCTCAATCAAATCTGATCATTTTTTCGAAAGTTATCGTGGCTACAGACAGACAGACTACAGACAGACAGACACCTTGGTAAAAATCGTTTTTTCTAGCTCAGGGGGTCTCAAAACGTGGAGATTTGATGAAAACCCGACTATGTCAAATTTTACATAAAACCAGTACCTTCTCATTAGAATGAGAATGTAAAAATCGTCCTTCATAAATCTCTTGAAAACTGATTGCTTAATGTAAAAAAAAAGGAAATCCAAAATCGGTCATGAATTGCCTTCTACAAGTTATTTTGAACCTCGTATTTTTATTTCTCCTAAAATATTTTGCTGTATTCAGAAGTATTTGTATATTCAAATAATATTTATTTTACAGAATTTAAATCAGTAACCAATCTAGGAGAATGTTTCGTTCCCATAATTGGCAATGCGCTGAAGATAATAATTTTTACGCGTGTCAGTAATTTGTGTTTTTTAAGTGAAATAGACCCGGTTTATATGTATGGCACTCTCGAATTTTGTACGAAATTTTTTGTGCAAATGTTCACAATACATGGATATAAAAATGGCCACTACATCCTGCTAGTTTTTTTTGTTACCACACAAGTCAACAGACACATATTTAAATGCATTACATTTCATAATCTTAGAATGTGCTCGTTTAAAAGTGCCATTTCATCACAAAAAAATATTGTGATCGATTTTGAGATTGCAATTCATCAAGCAATAGAAACAGGATGGCCTTTCGCACAAGTTATAGGTTGTTGTTTTCATCTGGGCCAATCGTAAAATTTTATAAAGATCCATTTTCAACGGAGGGTCAGGTTTGGAAAATGTTTTTTGGGTTTCAGTTTTTGAAGCCAGTAGATGTAGGCTACTTTTTATAGCAAAATATTTGAAAATATGTCGGAAAATGAAGCAGTAGCTGCATTTTGCAATTATATTGTAGATAATTACTTGAAAGACGATGCAATTATTTTTCTCCCGTCGATTTTGGCGTGTAACCACTATAACACAATATTCCGGTCGACAAATGCATGCGAATAATTTCACTCGCGATTCAATGCATGTTTTTATTCCTCACATCCGAACATCTACATATTTATAGAAATTTTAGTAGGCTTTCAAGCTGAAACATACGCGAAAATCAAATCTGTGAAGAAAGGATTAATGAAACAGCCGCGACCTGACGTGCTGAAAAAGGAAGCTTTTGTTAATCGCAAAATTTTCGAATTGAACACGGATGCAATTACACAAAAGGTGTTTGTAATTTCGGCATGTTACGGTTTTCTTCCCGTGCCAAAATAATATAATTAAAATGTTAGCAACATTGCCTACCTTGGAGCTGATTTGTTTATTTTTTCAGTAGATATTTAAAAAATAGTGTAAATTTCAATGTTTTCTTAAATTTTAGGTAATATCCGAAATAACCAACGTTCTGCAATGCTCTTAGGCTCATTTTAAAGCTATTTTTCCACAGTGTCACAACAGCTTACAAGCGTACGAGTATATGTTTCATATATTTACAAAAATAATGTCTTTACCACAAAGAATATTAAAATTTGTTCAACTTTTTATGATAAAACTTTAAGTTCTTGCACTGTGATAGGAAGTTTTTTTTTAGATATATTCTCACAAGCTGTGTAAAAGTTATATGTATATTGTTTATATATAGTATACAAATTATGTGGATGAACCAACACAAATAAATATTCTTATGATAAATTAAAATGTTAAATTTTAAAGTTTTTTCGCGTTTCAATCGTGTGCGAAACTATGAATGTTGCCGACGTTTCGTGAACATTGCAGTTCACTTCTTCAGGGCTGACCTGAAACTGAAGTTTCAGGCTATGTTGTTCTTATATGTGTATTCTCTACGATGCCAGTGTGTGCCTTCAGTTTCAGGTCAGCCCTGAAGAAGTGAACTGCAATGTTCATGAAACGTCGGCAACATTCATAGTTTCGCACACGATTGAAACCCGAAAAAACTTTAAAATTTAACATTTTAATTTATCATAATGAATCATCGTGAAAGCATTAAATCTACTATTAAATATTCTTAAGTTATTATGTATCTGTATTATTTTTCCCTCTTCCTAATAAGAGTCTGTACTTCGCTCTTTAATTCGAAACCTTAGTCTATCTTCCCTTACGAAAAGATATGACAGGAAAAACATGACAGGTCATTCATTCTTTGCTGTAGTTTTTTCGCGACCACAGGGAAATGACAGGAAAAACGACAGCCAAAACGACAGGGGAAACGACTGGCAAAACGACAGGCCCACAGCCGCTTGAGTTTGAGCAACGCTCAGAGGCCCCCCACTATTCCTCGAAAAATATTCTATACAATGCGGTGGTTCAATTGACCAATCGTCGCAAACTGAAAGGCTCACGTGGGTTCTTTGAAATTTCGGCGACGGAGCATGCCGTGGTGTCGACTCCATGTGGCATGTGAGTAGAAACCGGCCGGCATCGTGTTTGCGTGGCGCGTGTTCGTTGTTTGCGTGAAAAATTAAAATCATGAATCTACCGGACAACAGTGAGAGTGTTCTATTTAAACTATTGAACAGGAATAATATTGTACAAGTTGGTTTCCGCACTTTTATGGTTGATCATCCTATCAATAACAATGTGATGAAAAAGCTTGCAGAAGATGAAAAAGCTGTAGTTGTAAGTAAAGTGGCCGAAATTCGATTCATTTTTCATTGGAAAGAGTTTATGTTGGGCCTAAAAACTTTCAAGAAAATGTTTTAATTTTTGTTAATGTTTCGTTTTGTATATGGTTAATTCTTTATTTTTAATCTATTTTTTTGAAAATTTTCTGGATTTTTGGTTTAATCAGCAGGATGTTCAGCGACCTTCAAAACCTGTTATTCTCCTTGAATTTTTGTTGCAGAGAATTTTCGCTCCTACATTTTCCTTTAATTACGTTGCCAGTGATGCGATGTGATGCCAATTGCCAATCTTGCCATCCTAATGAAGAAAGTTGCTAGCGAGGTTGCTATCCATAGTTTGGCGTAAGGGTCACTTTGAGTTGTAGATGTAAGCAAGCCAATCAGCAAACCGTAGTTAGTGAGTTTCTTCACCCATGGGCAGAATAAAAATATACAGTGTTTATTTGTTTTTATAATCATTTTCTGAAGAAGTTGTAATCACGAGAATACTAGAATTACATCTTTTTTAGATAATTAGGACCTATTCCTGTTTTGAATCAAATCTGTATTTGGAATGAAATGTTGGCTATTTTCAATAGGTTTTATGTAAAACTTTCTTTTTATTCTAACCCGATCATCGAAAAAAAAACGATTTACATAAAAACCATTGAAATTAGCCAGTTTTCCGCTTTTAATACAGATTTGATTCAAAACAGCAATAGGTCCTAATTATCTGAAGAAGATGTCATTCTAGTATTCATGGAGTAAAATCAGGCAATTCAATTTTGAGGCCGGTTCCAACGCCCTTACGGTCGTTTTTGATTCAAAGTTTCTTTTTTAAACCTCGTAAAGATGTAAAGAGGTTGCTCGTAAGAACTCTACGACTTTAGCACCTTACTTATAAATCTTATAACTCTGTGGAACTTTAATTTCAATGTCATGTAACGAGTTGGTCTCGTGACCAGATTCCTACCTCGCCGGCATTTTTTGAGCAATTCCCCTGTCCACATTAAATGAGATGCGGATTGAAAAATTCGGGCATGCAAATAAGAGACACACTGTTAGAAATGTCTTGAAAATTCAGTCACCTTTTCAAATACAGGAGTGATTGAAATTTCATTCAATAAAGAGTATGAATTAAAATTCATATACCGTATTTGAAATTTCAAGCATGATGGCTGCTCGTATATGCGCGCATCAATGCGCACAGATGTTAA
>CAKNYM010052030.1:329769-342816 GCA_932195095.1 Andricus curvator
CCTTGATATTAAATTCAAATCAACGAGGGTTTCTGGGTGAAAACCCGCACGCAGCCTGAAAACAGAATAACAAGGTTTGGTTCAAGGAAGAATAAAAGAATTGAACAGATAAATAGCAGCCGCGAGTACTCATTTATTTATTGGATTAGCAGTATTCTGAAGAGAGGCTAATTTGGGTTGAAGTGTCTGTGTTTTTTTTTCTTCTTAATTAATATTGTTGATAAAAACAGTTTATGTGTGCGCATCAATGATTTCATTTCAAAATTGTTATAGTGTCGAAATTTCAAAAATTAGTTCGCCATTTAATCGAGAACGTCAATAGGTAAGTCGGTTCGCTTTTTAAAATTATTGTCAACCAGTCTCTCTTTAGGAGCTCTCTTTTTTAATTTTGGGTTTATTAAAAATTTTTAGTTTTAATATAGAAACGAATATAGAACGCGAACGAAAATCCTGAAGGACATTTGACGAGTAGCGACGAGCTTAGGGAACTAGTTAATAATGTTTCAAATCAAGGCCCTAGTAACATGGAGAATTCTTTAAGTGAATCAAGATCAGGAGTTCCAGGTGTTGATAAACCCTTAAGTGCTTCTACTCCTTTACAACGCCAGTGTATAACCGGGCATAATAATGCTGTGAGGAATTTAATGCCCGAATTCAACTCTAATACCAACTCTAATAGGGATTTGAACGAAAAAATAATTGTGGATGATTATCCTCTCCCCAACATTATAGATATTCTTGATCAATTAGGAGGCGCTAAATATTTAACAGTTCTCGACCTTTCAGGAAGGTTTCAACAAATTGAAGTCGAACCCACCGATCGGTATAAAACTGCTTTTTCAACTCCATTTGGCCATTATGAAATTAATAGAATGCCATTTGGGATGAAGAATGCTCCTGCTACCTTCCAGAGATTGATGGACAGGCTTCCGTCTGGATTGCAAGGTATAGAGTTACTCGTACACATGGACGATATTGTGATATAAGCAAAATCATTAAAAGAACATAACGAAAAATTAGAAAAGTTATTAGGAGGCATTAAGACGAATCTCGTTTTATATCCAGAAAAATGCAAATTTCTCCGCAAAGTAATTGGGTATTTGGGGCATATAATATCTCAAGAGGGTGTAAAACCAGATCCTAAGAAGTTAGAAGCCGTTAGACAATTTCCTCAGCCTAAATGTAGAACAAATTTTAAGCAGTTCTTGGGGTTACCTGGATACTACATACGATTTCTGTCAGGATTTGCTATAATTGCAAAACACCTAAACAATCTTATAAAAAAGGGAGTTGTTTTCAATTGGACATCTGATGCCCAGGAGGCTCAGAACCACTGTTACAGTATCCTGATTTTATGCAATCATTCGTTATAGCTTATGTTTCACGTGATTTGCAGGGGCCCAATTGAAATACAGTAAACTTCCTACTATTTTTGCGTCCTTGAAACGTACACGATCAATTATTTAAAGGCTGGAGGGGCCCCCACCTCTACCGCGAGTCGTCAGTTTATTTTTGTCAAGCGACGTTCATTGGCTGCCCCAGCGTTGTATCGCTGCGCTTGTTCTAAGCAACTTTTTCAACTGCGCATGTGCCGAAAGGCGCGGGTCTATTTGAAATCAATAAATACTATCAATAATAATACAGATAAATTCACCCGATATTCCTTGAACGGCTGGCCCACACATTTTCTCAGCTCAGGGGACGAGGGATGGTTGCGACTCTCGCCTCGGAAAGGCCGCCGTGGGAAAGTACTCAGTTGATTATATTGCGCAATATGATGCATTCGAAGTGGAAACAGTTCAGACGGTCCCGACTTATTATTGCCCAGTTGAAAAAGTCGCGGCCTGTTAGCCTACATGCATGCATCAGTGTTTTTGTTGACGTAAAACGTAAAAATATAAAATTTCCTGGAAATAGTACAATTCGCCAACTAAAAATCAATATAATATTATAAAAAAACGACGTTTCTGATCAAATAGATCTGACTAAAATACTAAAATACTCAATTCATGGCTTCCTGCTATTTGTTTTTTTATCATTAGTCAGCTACTGACGCGGGCGTGACCGTACAGCCCGTACGGGGAGCGTGGTGGGAGGCGACGAAACTGCGCAACTTAAAATAAGCGTGTATGGGGGAGTTAAAATAGGTGAACTGTAAAATAGGCAGCAGCTATTTTTGCTGCCATTCACTTTCGTCTTTATATTCATGGTTGAAAATTTATATTAGTCACAATCATGGCTATGCTGTTAGTAGTTAAGCTATGCGAATTCGGAAACACTACTGCGTAGTTCAAGCTGTTACCGACGGATGTCGCCACCGGTCAGTTACTGTGACAGGCTGCGAATTTACTGGTCATTAAAATGGCCGTCGCGAGACTTCGCGCGCGCGAATATTTAAAACGAGCAAAATCGGATCAATTTATTATTGATCAAATTATAAGACTGGCAACCGTTGAGAAATGCAGATCGACTCGAGGTTTGAACTATAACCTCAACGAACAAAGACTCGTTGTGAGACAAAAACATTGATGGTTTTTTTTTTGGAAATAATAAAATGTTTTGAGTTGATATTTTTAAGAGACTAACGAAACTTGCAACAATGGACTCACTGTATTATGATTTGTTGCTAATTGAAAATTCCCGACTTGAAAGAAATTAATGGTTTCCGTTAGCGAAATCGAGGGACTGGGCGAGTTAGTTCATTAAATAATTTAACGGTACATTGCAAAATTTCTAAGGGGTAATTGTTGACTTATCTTTTTAACTGAAACTTTGACTAGTTGAAATTAATTTTCAGGGTATCAGTAAAGTTGGGGCGGATATTTATTGCCATAATTTTCTGAAATGTATTATCTTAATTTTTGTGTTTCCTGTTTGTACGTGACTTACGCAGTTCAATTTTCCGTTACAGTTGACTCAATTATGAGTCAACGGTAACTCCGATGGGTTGGACTTGTGTGGTTGCACGGGCAATTCGCGGTTTCCATAATTGAATAATAAGGAATACCATTGGTTTCTTCCGTTAAAATGGGTGAGGCAAATTTGACTAGGATCTAGAGAAGGAGGCCCAGGGCTGCTGCGACAGACCCTCGGACCTCAGATAGGACTCTTCGAAAAATCAGAACAACTTCTCTCTCGGTCGCGACCGGTTGTGCAAAATTTTCACTTGTATAATTTGATAGATTGAACTTATAATAATTGTAAAGTAAAGTCAGAGAGAAGTCTTGTGTTCGCCCAATTGTAATCCTTCTATTGATTAAAGAAGATAATTTAATGAAATAGAAGTAGTTTCCATTGAGTTTTCCCAATCAAAATTTCCTTTTCAAACATAATTCATTAGAGCTAAATAAACATTTCGAGTTGTCGTCGACCATTGGAGCGAGAGGTTCTGCTCTTATTAGGCGGAAACCCAGGAGGACATCGTTGGAATTTTCCAAAATTCACAGCAAAAATATTCAGGATTTGAATATTTTTCTGTTCCGCGCCATAATTTGATTTGGCGTGTCACAAAATTTTTGGTGGCAGCGGTGGGATACCGCTGCTCCTGTTGGAGAAACCATCCCTGAGGATCATCCCCTAAGACCGACCCCTAGGACCACCCTTGAAGGACGAGGACTTGGTCGGATCATCGTGGGACCAGGACCCTTTTCTCAGTACCTGTCCCCGAGGCGGGAGGAATTATAGTATCTCGCCAAAGGGGCGAGGGAACGGGAAAGTGTGCAGACCGGATTTGCCACCCCTTTTCCGAGGCCGCAACTCGCTCGCCGAGTTTTAGTGGGTTTCTCGGGAGACTGAGCGGTAAAAGGCCGGAGCTGTAAAGCGGCGCGGCTCCCACACACCCTTCTGCCAAATAAGGGTGGTTGTCTTGTCCGTCAGGCCCGGGAAAGGAAGGATCGTCGAGGGACGTCCAGGATAACGGAATACACGCAGGGATCCTCGAGGATGGCCAAGAGAGCATCGTAGGATTTCTGCAGAGCTGAAACCGAAGAACTGGCGTTAGGAAGTGAAAATTTTCTCACTGTGAAATTTGTGAAAAGAAAATTTTCTTGAAGAAAATTTATTGTGAAAGGTTTTGTGTTATTGTATTAGCTTACACAGAGGGCAGTATCATCGAGAACTTCTTCCGGTAAGTCGATTTGCAAGGTTCTTAACGTGTTGCCAAGTCTTTGCGGTGCGGAAATTTATCGTTATCAATTTTGAGTTGACATACGTGTTGCCTATGTTATAAAATGCCACCAAGGGGTAGACGAGTGACTAGACTCTCTGGGCGCGGTGCCCAGGGTGCTGGCCGTACTTTGCGGAGCGGTTCTAATAAAGCAGATAGAAGGGTCAATGAACCCACGAATTTAACATCGAATGCCGATCCAGGACCATCTAAAAATTCACATACGATGGAAGGGATGGGTCCTGGAGGGGTGGGCGGCAACCCCACCCCCTCCTCCAGTACTCCGCGGTTTGACAGAGACGTAAGCTTGGCCGAGAGCCAACTTGGGTTGCGTGAGGGTGCTGGGACACGAGTAATTGAAACGACTGGCGGAAGTTCAGCTAGCCAAATTTCAGGTGCTAGTTGCAGCACTAGTCTGTTTTCCATTCCGGAAACAGAACCAGAGCATCCGATACCCTTTAAGGCTGCTTTAGAGTTTTTGCCCAAGAGCTTTGATGGGCAGAACATTTCAGTAAACCGTTTTGTAAATGATTGCTTGTATGCTAGGAACTCTATTGCAGCAAAGGATCGCCCATACCGTTTCCTGATGATCCGCTCATGATTACAGGGCGATGCTTTTGATGCGTTACAAGATCGCGAAGTTCACACTCTTGAGGAACTCCTCAAGTTCCTTAAGGTAAATTATACCGAACAGAGAAATCTGAGCCAACTAAATACTGCATTGGCAAAAGTAGCCCAGAATTTGAACAAAACCGTTAGGGCCTACGGAGGAAGGGTTGGAAAAATTTTAACTAGTTTAATCGAGTTAATTGAGGATCAAAATTCGGCCCTCACTGCACAGGTTATGAGTAAATCGGCACGGGATACGGCCTGTGAGAATTTCGTGATTGGGTATAACGAGATTTACAAATGCGAGTGCGTTTGGGACGACCACGCACTCTTCAAGAGGCCATAAACCTGACCAGGGCAGCGGAGTGGGAAGCTGAGCATGAGAGTAGCTTAGTTAGAGAAAATATACAAAGTTCGGACAATAAAAATACCGGCGGAGAGATCTCGAAAACAACACAGGGAGCGCGAGGAAGATTTCAACCGTATTACGGAAATGCACGTGCGACAAAAGTCAGTTCCGAGCGTGGCAGAGGTACCGGCGGCCGGGGGCGCGGTCGAGGCCGTGGCAAAGGACGAGGCGGCGGCGGAGGACCAGCTGTCTCCGCGCAAGTGGCTTGTACTACATGCGGTGACACGAGTCACCTTGCCGTCGGATGCTTGCGCGTAACAACGCCCGATTTCAAGGGAGTCTGCCACCTATGTAAGAAGCCGGGGCATTTCATGCGTGAGTGTCCTGATTATGAGACACTCCTCACATTCTTTGAGTGTCAAGCAAAAGGGCATTTTGCGAGAGAATGTCCCCAGAAAAATAATCCTCAAAATAACACTATCCGCGAGCCCTGTAAATATTGCAAGAAACCTGGGCATAATTATGAAAATTGTCGTGCCCGGCTAGATAAAATCGCAAAAGGTAAGCAGGCGAAAACTGCTAATTTAAACGCGTAGCAAATTCATTGAAATGGTGCGACGACGAACTCTCCCCTTTTTCAGCACCCTTGCGCCGAGTCATCCTTAGCTGTTGTTCCGAAGGGAAGGAAAAATCCCCTAATGTAAAAATTCAAAGTAAAAATATGAGGAATGGTAAAGGGAATTTTATAATTGATACGGGAGCAGAATTAAATTTGATTAAGCAAAATAAAGTTAAATACGGGAATTTAATAAATAAAAATGTTATGTATCATTTATTTGGAATAAGTGAACAAGGAGTAAAAACATTGGGTGAAGTGCAACTTGAGATTAATGGGACTCAGTGTCGATTCCAACTAGTTCCAAATAGTTTTCCTCTTGATTGTGAGGGCATGTTGGGTATGCCCTTTTTATCTGAGTCCATGATCGACCTGAAAAATAAAGTTATAAAACACGAATTAGGCGATTTTCCCTTTGAAACGCCCTTGAAAGGGGCTACCTTGAAATTAAAGGCTCGAAGCAGGCAGATAGTAAATTGGCTGTTTTTAATGCTGACATCAAGGAAGGGTATTTACCCTTGATGTCGGCAGGGCCTGGGATATTTTTGGGAGAGTCTTTGGTTACAGTAGAGGATGGTGCAATTAAGGTGTGTTGCGTAAACTCGGGGCATGAGGGACGAAGTTAGGCGCTACGTAAAATCATGCGAGTCCTTTCAAATAAAGAAATTAGTCAGGGTTAAAACGAAACAACCTATGTGCATAACTGACACTCCTTCAAGAAGTTTCGAGAAAATCCAGATAGATGTGGTGGGCCCATTATCCATAACTGAATTGGGTAATAAATATATGCTAACCTGGCAGGATTACTTTAGCAAATATTCGGGTGCTATCGCCATGCCAGTTGTGGATGCAGCACGAGTCGCCGAGGCACTCACTGAAAATTTAATATGCTTTTTCGGTTGCCCTGAGGCCACGCAAACCGATCAAGGCTCTAATTTTATGAGCCAGGTCTTTGAAAGTTTTGCGGAATTCTTTAAAATTCAAAAATATACACTGTTAGAAATTTCTATAGCGATTTTACTATAAATGTAATGGAAGCAATATGCATATACGTGTAGTAAATTTAATATACCATCATCTGGTAAAATTAATATACATGTATAGTAAAACAGAGCGCGTGAAAGTTGAAAGTTCTTTGATGCACACAAATCTTGTCAAATATTAAAAAATAAAGTAATAACCTACAATTCATCGACTAAATTCATATTTATAATCAAAGTGCAACGTATAGGTGGGATTTTCTTCAAAATTCACTGTAAATGTCAGAACTTTAACAAAACAACCGCTGCTTTTAGGTTAGGTGTCTTAATTATTCGCTTAATTGAACTTTTCCACTTAAAACCCAGTATAATTTATGTTTAACTAGAAAAAAAATATCATGCTTTATTATTTGGAATTAACGATTACTGCCAACATTAATTTTAATTTGTGTAAAGTGAATTTACCTGACTTTTCTAAGAGTTGACCAATATACATGTATATGAAATTTACTATGCAGCCTCTTAATTACTATTTCCTGGACCGAGTTTTTAGATTTACTATACAAATGTATAGTAAATCTATATTAAATTTAAAAACATTTTTAACAGTGTAGATTTAGTGTATACCATCCTCAATCATTGGGATCGCTTAAACGTAGTCATCATACGTTTGTCGAGTATTTACGACATTATTGCGAGCAAACTGATTGGGGTAAATGTTTGCCCTTTGCACTCTTTTCTTTCAATACTTCCGCATTTGCCGACGAGGAAGTGCCAATGGCCTTCGTGCAATATGTAGATAATTTGCTCAGTCGAATTGTGGAAACAGAATCCCTTGTTTCCGCGCGACTAGAAGCTAAAAAAATGAGATGCAAAAAATATTTTTTTTTGTTTTGCGCGAAATTTGAATGATGCGATTATTATTAACAAGGTAAATCCTAATTCAAAAATGCTCATAAATGCTCATTAAATTTTTCAGAGCACATGAAGATTGAGCATATTCTCGCGCATATTCTCATGCTCATGAGAATTTCTCAGGACACTTACACTCTTTAGAAGCCTATTCGTGAGGTAAGCCTTGCACGTGTTTTTTTATTCCTGTGGGTGTGAGTACGCACCAATGCTCATTAGCGAGGGACTGACCGGGAGTGGGGATAATCGTGGGCATCGGTCGACTCGCTGGACCGCGGTGTCGCGGGTCTTAATCAGTCTACCTCCCACGATCACGCGCGTAATTGTTGGGAGGTCGTTCCGGTTCCGGGTCTCGCGGTTCGAGAGTTTAATTCTTACGTATGATTGCGGGAGTCAAGGAATTATCGGTTCCTCCGAGGGGAATTTTCCTCTTCATCATTCCTTTTTTTTATAGTTTTGTGCAGCGACTTCCTTTTTATTTTACAATGCGTTCTGCTACGCGTGCGAGGCGTGAGCCAAAGGGAGTGGTCCTGGCTTTGGACCTGGATGCCGAGAAACCGGTGGATGGCGCAAAAGGGTAGGTTTATTTAACTCTCTTCTGGTGGAAGGTTAACCTTCTTGCTCAAAATTGATCTTCTTATGTTGAAAATTTAAATATTTAGTACAAAACTAATTTCTTTCATTAAAAACTAAACTACATTGTTGAAATTATTATTTTTTTTTGTTAAAAATTAATTTATCCTTTTTTTTATTCGCAAAATCCAAATACTTGGCTCACAGTTAAACTGTTTTGCTAAAAATTAATTTTTCTGTTTGCAGATTCTTGACTTTAGTTAAAATTGTTTTTTTTTTTTGGTAGAGAATTAAATTTTTTCATCGAAAAATAATGTGAATTAGCTCAAAATTAGATAACTCAGTCAAATTTCAATCAATTCTGATAATAACAAAATTCATTACACGCGGAATTGAAATCACTGTGAGTATATCAACAGCTGAAAATTATTGAATTTCAAAAAAAAAATGAGAAAGTTCGAAATATTTTCGATTGTAGTATCGTGATTTTTCACCGCGTCAGAAAGCTATCACCAAAAACGTGTTTTTGACCGTGAAATCAGATTTTGGAAGTGTATGAGAAATAACGAAATGAATTAATTCATTAATCGTATCATTTAAAAACTTGTGAAAATTGTAAAAAATCAACATTTTTTTTTCCAGTAAATTTGGCACTTTAGATCCGGGAAAATGAAGGAAAAACATTAAAATAATAATTAGTTCGTATGTAAAAATCACACAAGTCGGATGTAACTCGAATATTACAAATTCCGCAAACTCAGCGATATTTAAAAATTCTGAATAAAAACATAAAGTGACGACATATAGTGTCGACATCGAATCGTAGTATCTCTGCTAGTTCGCCTTCATCTTTTGAGCAAGTTATAAATGATTTTGATCTATCACTTTTTGAGTGTGAAACGGTTGTGCAAGATCCTGTTATAAACAATTTGAAGATACTTCCCTGTTTTGCTTATTCCAAACTGGATAGTTTAACAAAACGAATAACTAGACTAGATTCCTTGTCTGGAATTTTTATTGTTGAAGTTCGTCAAGTGAATTCCACCGATGCAGTGCGGGTTGTAACTTCCTTGTGCCGAGAGTCCTTCGGGTGGGCGGTCTCTGAAAATGACTTCATTTTAGTGCAGCACTTAACTTTTAGAGATCCCGGTGCTTTATTACAAGTGTCTTCGGGGTCCTTGCAGCAATTGTTGTTTGACAGCGTGGCTAAATTTAAACGATATGGATTAACCATAGTGTTGCCCGAGACGTGTGCGTTGATGATTGCCTTGCTGTATTTTCTTTGATATGGATTTCTGACATCTTTCTGTTGTTTTCAGAATATATGCTTTCGATTAGTCCTCGTCGCCTGCACATGAGCTCCTTCTGCTGTCGATTATTGAACATGGGAACTGCGCTAGGATTTTAGTCCTCGTTGTGTTAAGTCCTTCTGCTGCAAGGGGGCACGACGACTAACAACTCTTCGGCGAAGAGCTCTCATATTTCGGACGGCACGGTCTCCAAGCGGGGCCGAGGGAGACCCCGAAAGATTCCGTCCATACCGTCATCCTCTGATGCGGATTCTTCTGAGCTAGAAGCTTCGCAGAAGTCGCTGTTTCAACAAGCGGATCATTTGTATGACTTTATTAGTCAGCATCTCTCGCCGCGTTCGGACGTTGAGTCACGGCCTTGCACTCACATGCAATCTGTCTCTGGCATCTGCTTGGGGTAAGGTTTCTATTCATCTCTAACTTTGTGACTTCCTTATTCTTTTCTTCGTGTATTATCTTTTTAAAAAATTTCTTTCTTTTTTTGTTTATCTAAAATTTGATTTGTTGTGTTTATGTTTCAGTGAACGAGGGACTGGTCATACCTTTTGTCCGTGTGGACTCTACAATTTTTTGGCGTCTCGAGAAACTAGATGTAATGTGGGACAGTTCATGTGAACAATGAGAGTAAGTGTTGGTTTCTAATGACAGTTTACTTTATTCCCTGTGTTAAAAATTAACAACATTCTCTTGAAAAATGATAGTGCGATCTTTGTTGTTTTTGAGTTTTCTTAATTGTGTAGGTATTTTATATGTATATTTTTCGTTTCAGTACCAAAATCTGAGGGGGTCTGGACACCAAATTTCGAATGTGGTTACGTGGCAGGCTCTTGAAACTTTCAAACTTTTATCAATTTTACTCCTATCATCTATTTTAGTGCTGAATGCGCTCACACTAGGTTCTTTTTATGATGATTGTGTAATAATGAACTAAGTTTTTTGGCCTACGTATAATATATATTTATCGTATAATTTTGTAGGACCAGTGACCTTTGCGTGCCTTTTCTTAGCTTTTTTTTTGTTTGTTTTTGCTCTCTTCATTTGTTTTTCGTTTATGTATGCTATCGCCAATGTCACTGGTCCGATATCTAAGCGTTTTACTCTCCGCTCAAATTCTTATAGTTCTAAAGATCTTAAGTTTAGTTACTTTTGCCTGTTTTCCAAAACATGATTCTCTTCTCATAGAATTCTTATAAAGTAAAATGATAAAATTGGATAATCCTTGTCTGAATGACAGAATTCTAGATATTGAAATAGCGTATATTAAAGATCTTAAATGTCAACTTCCTAGACAAGCTTTGTTTTTACATGCACAATTTACTTGCAGGTTTATTTAATTCTATACTGTTTAATTAAATCAATAAATATTTTACTGTTTCAATACCTAATTTCTTTTGTGAATTCTTGTACATGGCGGAATGTTACCCACTCCTTTATGAGAGGTAACTTTCAGCTCATGTTTTAGCATTATTTACTTTTATGTCTTGATAATATTGGATTTTGTAAATTAGTTTTTGCTCATTATACTTAATTTTTGCTCCGCTAAAATGGTGTTGGGTTCAATCTTCTTTTGTCTGTGGATGATGACACGGCTTTCTTAATCGCCATTTTGTTAGTTCATTGCAGGCGTTCCTTAGTGGGTGGGATGTGTCAATTCTTCTCTTCAGGCGATCCGATGTTTCTTATCGCTGTAAGATTATACTCCTTGTTCGGACGGCCATAATGAATGTTGACGTCACATTATGCTGCTGTGCCTTCGTTGCTCTCCTCTTCCTCTGTAAGCCATCTCGTCGGAGTGCTGTTGCATGCCTACTGGTGTATCTCTCGTTAGACGGGCGGAGTCTGTGTACTGCGGTAGTATTCCACTTAGTACAGGCAGCCATAATGGATGTGAACGTCATGTCTGGCGCTTACCGTTTTTTCCACTGACATTGTGGCTAGTCTTTCCGTAGTTACGGTGTGCGTTTGGTCAGCCATACTTAACGTGTGTTGGCTGATGTGAGCTACTATTTTAATTTGATTATGTGAAATTTTGGTGGATTCCGTGATTAGGTTTTTTTTTCTTTTTACAAAAAAAGCAAGGTGCCCTTGTGTCTCCTCCCTTCTTAAAATTTTTCATCGTCCTCGATGAATGGTTAAAGGGGACTGAATGTTTACCTTGTCCTTATTCATTTTATTCACAAGACGAAGATCGACATTCAACTCCTTTTAGGCTACTCGGATGCTGGTTATTGGGATATGCGCCTGTGGTGTTGTCTGGTTTCGAACCTTATCGGTTTGTGATTCTTTCGTGTTGTCAAGGGGCAGAAAGCGCATTTCTTCTTCATTATTACTGTTGTTTTTTGATTGAGAATTGATTCTCGAGCATTTGCATATTTTTCTTATTAGCTTTCTTCCATAATATATTGTTATTAACAATATTAATATAGTTATTCCCATGGATGTCCCTAACATAATGTGATTGTTGCTTCTTTGATGATGATGTTTTTGTTGAAATTGTGTGAGTTGGTTTTCGATTTCTTCCAAGGGTTGCCCGTATTGAAATTCTTTCCAGGTTTTTGTCGGTTGTATTTGCAATTCATTTTCTTTTATAGGTAAGTTTTTGGGAAAATTGAATATTATAGAAGATATATTAGCCATATTTAATGAGAATTCTGGAATATATATATACTCCTCTTTGTTTTTATTGATTTTTATATCTATCAACGTAGTATCTTTTGTTCTGGCAATACATCCACTTCCCAGTCGAATTATTCCGGAATTTGAAACATATTCTCGTTTTGTTTTCTTGTTAGGGCAATTAATGTTGATGAGTTCTGGTTTTGTTGTTGAATATAACCATGCTTGTAAGGAAGGTATTTGTGTCCAGAATGAGCTTTCTTGTAGAGTGATTCTCACGTCACAACTTTGGAGGTTTGTTATCGTAGGTTTGAGTAGCATATTGACTTCACAGAATGAGCTGCTTGAAGTTGCGTGTATGGGTTGATTTGCTTCGCAAATAGTGTTGTATATAGTTTGTATACAGGTATTTTGATATTCTTTGTCTGTTAAGAAAAATTTCGGGTCGTCAGATGATAAGGCAACGTATCCCATGTGGAAATTTTGGATTTAGGCCATACTAACAACGGGCGCAGTACTGCGCCTGTAATGGCTAGCTACAGCTGGCTGACCAGTACGGGCATAGTACTGGCTAAAACCCAGGTATAGTACTGCGCCAGTGCTGGAAAACCAGCACTGGCATACAAGCGCTGGCCCTATACTGATAGAACTCAGGCCTAATGCATGATGGCCAACCTTTATCTTCCGCAGTTATGCCAAGCGTCGGTTCAATACGGCCAGGACTCTGGCCTAATGCATGACGGCCCACCCGTTTTATACGGAGTTACGCCAAACGTCGGTTCAGTACTGGCACTGTACGGGCCCAGTAAAAAACGCTAACAATGGCCAACCTTTATTTGCCAAAGTTAAGCAAAACGTCGGCTGCATACTGGCACAATACGGGCAATGCTTACCATGCAAGCAACGGCCAACCCTTA
>CAKNYM010052030.1:342826-368248 GCA_932195095.1 Andricus curvator
CGACCTTTATTTGCCCAAGTTAAGCCAAGCGTCGGCTGTATATTGGCGCAATACAGGCAATGCTCACCATGCAAGCAGCTGACCCGCGGCGCATCTCTTGGCTGCGCAGAAGACACAACGTAGCCAAACGTTTTCGGTTACACTTTTCTTCCCTTCCTTGTTGAAACTTGGAAGCTGTTTCGTGTGAGGACTTTTTTTGACATTTGTGTTCATTATTATAGTGCTTATTCATTATTATATTAGTGCTGCCCATCTGAGTCCAGATAAAACCACCCAATCATCGTGATATACGGTAAGTCAATTTATGGTATTACAATATACTGATGCAATAAAAGCGTGCGTTTTAAAAATTGAGGTTATGTCGAAAATGATATTTCAATTCTCAATACATATCTTTTTCCCAATATAATCGTACTATGTTTGAATACTTATTTTGCGACTCGCAACAATTCGAAAAAAAGATTCTCCAAACATTTTCTCCGGAGAAATGAACACATATTTCAAACTTTCAGAGCTATTAGACCCACGCCCTCTTTTCTTTATCAATCGCAATTAATCAACTATGTGAATTTATAATTTCTGCACTGACATTAAAGAGAACACGGATGTTGTTGTCGAACATGAGCAAATTAGGGTTTTGTCATTCCAGAAATTATAACTGCGAAATGCGAAAATCTTGATTTGAACGCAGTTTCTGTAATTAGACTGCAGCTAGATACTATCAGGGTTTTTTAATGTACAAAATGTCTATTTAAAGGAGAGTTTCAAATGATTGAAAATCTCATTTTTTTAAATTTAATTTAAAATAAAATAAAAGTACAAATAAAAATATGAATTAGGTACAAGTTTGTTTTATAACTGCATGCAGCAATATTTTAGTACATTTCAATTTTGAGTTTAATATTATTTTCTCCTAAATAAGCTTGAAGCTACCTAACCTCTAAATAATATGAACCCACGATGAAGTAATTTTGTCAATTTCTTAAGAAGCTATTACAAAAATATACAAAAATAGTTGAATAGTTAAATTTTAAATAACGTCTAAAATAATAAACATTTTTGAACGTTCTTGTAAGAATTTTAAAAGTAGATTTCTGTAGCATTCATGAATTCCATGATTTGTTGAAGAAGTTAAGGCCGTTATGGGTGAATGACTAATTGAAATAACCTCGAATTGTTTCTTCAATTTTTTCTACAATTATCAAATAACTATTATCAGACAAATAATTTTGACTCAAACTAATTCTTTCTAAGGAATGTACTGTTCTTCCAAAACCCATTAAAATTAATTGTGGTTATTTAAATATTCAATATTTTAATATTTTTCTTGCTTGTATAAACCGTTCTTTAGTTGGAAGTGATGTTAATGGGTAGTATCATGCTTAAAGTTTTAGTTAAAGTTGGAACGAAAAATTTAGCAAATGTAAATGTTTGTTCTGCTGAAAAATAAATTATTTCAGATATAATCAATAACTCATGATGATTTTTCAATAAACGTTATTTAAAATATACATTCATTTGTTTTTTTTATTATTTATCACAAATATCATGATAAGAGCGTCTTCTGCACCTGGAGTTAAGTGGAAGGGTTTCGCCATTATATTATATACCATTAAACCATTTCCCTTTCAGGGTAGGCGTGATACTACCCGATTCGGGTAGGGTTTCTAGGTTTTTCTTGTAGTTATAAATAACTACAAGTGTGGGCTCACCACACCCACGATGTGCCAACAGCACTCATGTCAGTATTCTTGAATGGTCACCCATCCAAGTACTAACCGCGTCCAACGCTGCTTAACTTCAGTGATCTGACGAGAACTGGGTTTTTCAGCGTGTTATATATAGTATTGTAAAAGAAGCTCGTAAGTTTTTCATTTAAATTTAACAGTCTAATGGATACCGATCTTCTATGTAAGCTTATATCAGGATGTCGAGCGACCGGTAGATGCCGGGGAATTTGAAAAATCTGGAAAAGTCAGGTAATTTCAGTACTAGTCCAATAAACTTTTAAAATTTATGTATTTTGTTGTGAATTCGTTATTTTTGGTAGAAAATTAATCTTCTTAATTTAAAATTAAACTGCTTGATTGAAAGTTGAACTCCTTTGTTAAAAATTCATTTTATTAGTTGAAGATCTACCTCTTTGGTTGAAAATTTAACTATTTTGTTCAAAATTGGTTGTTTTTTTGGTTGAAAATTAATTTTTTGAGCTGAAAGTTAAACTATTCCATTATTGTTTGATAATGAATCGCTGTTAGAGAAAAATCTAACAAATTGGTCGAAAATAAAATTGATGTATATCGTTATAAATTCGTCCTTTTTGGTAGAAAATTAATCTAGTTGCTTAAAAGTTGAATTACTTTGTAAGAATTTAATCTTATTAGTTGAAGATCTATTTTTTTTATTCAAAATTCAACTATTCTTTTGAAAATGATTTTTTTCTCTTGGAAATTAATTTCTGCAATTGCAAATTAACCTATTTCATTTTTGGTTAAAAATTAATCGATTTTAGTTTAAAATTTAACTATTTGGTTGAAAATTAGCTTTTTGGATGAAAGTTCAACTGTTTTCTAGGAAATCTGCCTTTTTGTCTGTTTGGTTTGAAAATTCTGTCATTTAGTTTAAATTTGTTATCTCTGTCAAATCATTCCTGGTTGAAAATTAAGCCCCTTTGTAGAAAATTATTTTTTTTATTTGAATTCAGCTGTTTTTTTTTTTTAATTTCAGAAGTCATAACTGCCAAATGTCCAGACTTGCTGCCAAAGGAAATAACCGAAAAGCTTAGCCGCTGGTTTTCGGGCAAAATAAGAGTGGTAAGAGTGAGTGAGAGTAAAAAGTGAATAATATATTGAAGATAGATTATAGATGTGTTGTAGTTTACGCTCTGTTCTACTTAAAATAAAAAGAGTTTCAATGTAATCTCACAGAATATTTTTGTAATTTTAACCCTTAATTATCTTTGTGTTAAATTCGATTGAATTTCAGAGAATTTATGCCCCGTTAGAATTACTGCGCCAGTACTAAATGCCAGTACCGACTACAAGTAGGGGATCAGCACAGGTGGTCCAGTACAGAAAATTGCTATCATCCCAGACATATGAAGTGAAGGTGCCAGTACCGACTAATATAGTACAGGACCAGCACTGGGGGTCCAGTGCAGAACACATTTGTCATACCAGACATATGCCAGTACTGCGCAAGCCCTGGCTACCTGTACTGCGCCTTCACTGCCTGCCAGTACTGTTCCAGCAAGTGCTGCAAGTACTGCGCCAGTACTCTTGTACGAGTACCGGGCCAGCACTAGGGGACCAGTGCAGAACATTGTTATCATCCCAGACATATGCCAGTACTGGGCCAGCACTGGCTTCCTGTACTGCGCCGGCACTGTCGGCCAGTAATATGCCTGCACTGGCTGCCAGTACTTTGCCAGTACCGTCTGCCAGTACGGGGCCAGCACTGGGGGCCCAGTGCAGAACATTGTTATCATCCAAGATATATGCCAGTACTGCGCCTGCACTGGCTGCCAGTACTGCGCCAGTATCAGCCACTACGGGCGCAGTACCGCGCCTGTTGTGGATTTCTTATTGGGATGTTTGGTTAGGTAGTATGTAGGCAGCTCCAGTGGTTGGTATGGGTATGGGTATATTTTATACATTTGATAGACATTTCTTTCTAACAAAGGGATGTCTACAGTCACCATCAGTTTGTTAGAGTGGTATCCGACGTCTGATTTTCCTATTTGATGCAAATCTTCAGCTTTTATGTGTGTACTTGGCATTGGGAACTCGTATTCGTTTATTTCTCTGTTTATTTCCATTATTATTTGCTGTAATTGATCGTTTGTTATCAGGGATGGATGTACTTTCTTTTCTCTTGCCTTAATAATAATGTCTGTGAAGTGTTGCAGAGTGTTGTATGCATGATCGAGTTTCGATTATACTTGTGCGGTCCACTGCCTTACATAATTCAGGTATACTAGATTATTACTGCTTTTTTCTTGAGCTTTCATGTTTTTCATTGTTTTTTCTAACAATGATTGCATTAGAGTTATTTCGTGAGTTTTTGTGTCTAATTCTTTATGTATGTTTTGAATTTCTGCCTTTACTATATGTGTTTTTTTCTTAATATCTGGCTCAAATTGTTTTGTTTATCGTATAATTCGTTAATCATTTCTGTGTATTCTTCTCCATCTTCTGAAGTTAAGAGTCCAACAACTGGCCCTAGAATAGACCCGATGAAGCCTAAGATTGGCACGCGACGTTTCTGCATTGTTCTTGGTATTGAACTAGTTTCAGCTTTGTAATGCTGTATTTCTGACAGTATTCTATCTAGCGTCTCGTTTTCGGCTTTAATTCTGTTGATTTTAGCCAGCAAAGAAAAACATTTATTAATGTGAGGAGAAGGGAAAAGGATCAGGGATACAAGATCCAATAATATTCTTTTTTTCTATGCCCCTTATTCAACCAGCCGCGGATCCTCGAACATGAGAACCCTAGGCCGAGGATGGCCCACTCGTCTGGCCAGCCGGCTCCAGGAGCCGCCCTTCTTGGGAGCAGGCACCCAGGCGCGTACAACCTCCCTGGATTGACGCTAAAACAAAATAAAAGGAGAATATCGTCAGTAAAATAGGTAAATTTTCAACCAAATAATTAGATTTTCAACGAAAAATATTAAATTACGAATAAAAATTAGAGATCTCGACAAAGAATTTCAAAGCATTCAAATCAAAAGGAACAGAAGTTGTAAACATTTGTTTGATAAAGCTTAAGGAACTCGAAATTCAATTTAAAATAAGGAAATGTGACCCCTGCCTCTCCACTTACCAAGGCGTAGTGCACCCGCACCCGAGGATTCTCAAACTTGTCCTTGAAGTGGGCCTGGAACCACACCAAGGACAGGTCTTTCCTCATGGGCTGGAAGCCCGGGAAGGGTGGGAACTTCGGCAGGTCAAATGACACCATGGGCCCCTGGTTGCCCTGCTGGACTCCTACCTCCTCCAGAATTGACAGGCATTCTGTCAGAGGGTGGACGTACCGCTCCTGAAAAGGAGAAGGGGAGAATTTCTGTGTTTTTTTCACAACAGTCTATTTTGTAAACGAATAATTAAACTTTTAAGAAAAAAAGGGGTTATATTTTTAACTCGAATCACGAACAATCGACATAAAAAAAAAAGCATTTTTAACAAGGAAGTTCAACTTTCAATCAAGTCTTTGAATTTTCAATCTAAAAGGACGAATTTGTTAGAATAGAGTTGACTTTCAACCAAGAACTTTTCTACAAAAAAAAAAAAAAAAGAATCTTTAATTTTTAACAAAATAGTTAAATTTGTAACCACATAGTTGAACTTTCGACCTACAAAAATGAATTTTCGACCAAATAGTTGATCTTTCTTTTTTTTCAACAACAATAATTAATTATTTATCAAACAGTTGCATTGACAACCAAATGGTTGAACATTCAAGCAAAAGGGGAGAAAAATATATATGATTCTTTTTTTTTAGCAAATCCCTAGACAATTAAATATACTCCTACTCACCACCGCCCAGTAGCCCCGGGTAAGGTACTCCCCTTTTTCCTGGCTGCAGGGATACTCCTGGAACCACTTCGCATGTGTATGACCCTTGAAGGTCTTCGCCTGGAGCAACAGGTCTTCCTCCCATAGGCCCAGGGAGCCATCTCGTAGATATTTATCCGTTTTTGGGCTACGCCTGTCCGCAACTACCCAAGCCGGATAGTTGATACAAAGGCTGAAAGTATAAAATACAAATTTAAAGCGAAAGAAATCAATTTTCTTCAAAACAATAGAATTTACAACATAAAAGTTAATTTAGAAACAAATAGATGAATTTTCAAGTATTTACATTGATAAAATCGAGAGCATATCTTTTAAATTTATCCCCTAAATTTTTCTACAAATTCGTTAAAAATCAAATTTGTGGGAATCGTCAAAATTCATCAAAATAAATTAAAATTATTCCCAAAGGGTTGTAAAAGTGTCTTGAAATCTTTAAAATAGTTAGAAACCGTCAACATTTATTTTAAATTTATTGAATTTAAAATTATCCTATTTATTCCTTAAGGTTTTCTATAAGTCTGCAAAAGATGTTTCTAATTTATTTTTAAAATCATGTTATTCTCTAAAGTTCTCTGGAAATCTGCTGAAATTTCTTGAAACCTTTAAATTGATTAGAATAAAATGCCGCGAAGATTATTTTTAATTTATTAAATAAGAAATCTCTTTAAATCCCTTCAAATTTTGGAAATCCCCTTAAAATCCCCTGATATTCTTTCAAAATTCGCGAACTTATTCCGGTATCCTATGGAATTCTTTAAAATCTTTAAAATTATTTTGAAATCTCTTAAAGTCCCTTCAAGATATTTCAAAACCCATGAAAAATCCTCGAAGTCCCTTAAAAACCTTTCAAATTTAAAACTTTTATAATCCTTTAAAAAATTTTTGAAATTTTATTGAAATTCCTTGAGTGAAAAGAATTGCAGGCCACCACTTTTCTTGAATTTCTTTAAGGTTCATTCAAAAATAGCGTGGAATTTTCAAGCCAAACGGATGAGTTTAACGTTCGACTAAATAGTTTTTTTTCAAGTAAAGAAATTAATTTTTAACTAAAATTACGACTCTTGATGAAACAAAATGAATTTTGAACCAAATCGTTGAATTTTTGTTATGCAAAGGATTAATTTTCTACCAAAAATATAAATTTTCTACTAAACATAAAATAGCTAAATTTCCAGAAAAGGAATTGATTGTCAACATAATAAAATGCATTTTCAACCAAAGTGATGAAGTTTGAAATAAAAAAGATGAATTTTCAATCCAGAAGGAAGAACTTCTATAAAAAAATAAACGAATTTTCAACAAAACAGTTAAATATTAAAACAAAAGGGACGATTTCTAAAGAAATACTTAAATTTTCAACAAAAAAATTTTTTTTAACTTTTCCAATCAAACAGTTGAATTTTCCAACCGAAATTATGAATTTTCAACAAAAAGGTGTAAAATAAATAGTTTAATTTTCTACCGAAATAGTTTAGTTTTTAATCAAGTATAGACGAATTTTCAACTAAGAATAGCATGATTTAATGTTCATTTAAAAAATATAATTTTCAACAAAAAAATTTTCCTACAAAATAGGTTATTTTACAACCAAACGGAATAAATTTTAACAAAGTTGTTTAATTTTTAGCCAAACAGTTAAATTTCCTACCAAAAAGGATGAATTCTCAATAAAAAAAAACGTGATATCTGATATTTCAACCAAAAGGGATCGTAATTTATACCAAACATAGTTGCGACTTTTAACCATAATAATAAAATTAATTTCAACTTTAGTTTATCGAAAATTCTCTAACTCTGACTGGTTTCCCTGACATTCTGGAATTACCTGACCTGTAGCAATTGATTCAAATCATGAATGATTTTTCAGTGAAGAAGATTAATTTCTACAAAAAAAGATTAATTTTCAATATAATACATGAATTTTCTTCAAAAAAAAAGGGAGGATGATTTCTCAACCAAAAATATGAATATTAAATTTTCCACTTACGCTTTTTCGCCCTCAGCGGGCATCTCGTGTTTTGGCTCCTTTGCCAGAACGAGCTCGAAGAGCTCCCTTGGTCGCCGGGAGGGTGGAGCCATATCAATAATAAGGAATGTTTTTTTTTGTGGGGGGGGGGGGCAAAAGAAAAGGGGCTTCCTAAAGAAAAGAAAACACCACAAAAATGATGCACCATAATCACTGCACTACCGAAATTGCGGAAGTCAGAGGATGAGAGGGAACCAATAATTTCCCCTCGCCCTCTGAATCCCGCAATCAAACGCTCGAACTCAACTTGCGATCGCGAGAACCGGAACGACCCCCGACGATTACGCGCGTGATCGTGGGAGGCAGACTAATTGAGTCCAGCGACCCCACAGTCCAGCAAGTTGACCGATGCCCACGTTTACCCCCACTCCCGGTCAGTCCTTCGCTAATGAGCATTGGTGCGTACTCTCACTCACAGAAAAAAAACCGTGCAAGACTTTACTCACGAATAGGTTTCTAAAGAGCGCAAGTGTTCTGAGAAATTCTCATGATCATGAGAATACGCATGAGGAAATGCTTAATCGTCATGTGCTCTGAGGATTCCACGAACATTTATAATTATTTTTGATTTAGGGTTGACTTTTATTAATAATCGCATCATTTAAACTTCGCACAAAAAAAAATGTACCGCTTCAAATTGAAAGGAGGGCAAAATGTTAAATGTCGATAGAAGTCAAAATGATTAAATTTCCAACCAAAAACATGAACTTCAACAATGGAGTCAATTGTTGTCTAAATAGTGTAATTTTCTACAGAATTTTTGAATATTTCAGCTACAAAACGACCTTTCGAAACAGTTAAATTTTTAACCAAAAAGAGTGAAATTCCCACCAAGAAGATTAATTCTCTACAACAACAACAAAATGAATTCTCAATAACCTGCATGAACTTTTGATTAAATAATTTAATTTTTAACAACAAAAAAAATAGCAATTTTCAATTAAAAATATAGATTATAATTAAAATAGCCATTTTTAACCAAAAATGGAATAGTTACATTTTTATTTTTGAAAAGTTAAATTTTAACCGAAAACGAATCCCATTCCCAACAGAATAATCAAATTTTCAATCCGGAAGATGAGTTTTCAATAATAAAGTCCATTTCGAATAAAATAGTGTAATATTTTTACGGAATTGTTGAATTTCCAACCAATGGGATTAATCTTCAAGCGAAAGGGACCCATTCTCGGTAAGTTGATAAGATTTCAACTGTATTCGTATCAAGAGGAATCACCTTTCTGCTAGACTAAACAGGATTATGCAATCCCCATACGTCTCTCTCTTTCTCTCTCTCCCTCTCCTGAAAATGTGGAAAATAGAAGAATTCATAATTATACGAAGCTCTCCTCATTTGCAAGCTACTCTAAATTTCGGGGAAGAAATAATCAAATTCCGGTGTGGTTTGTTACGAGCAAATTTTGAATTTTATTTTTCTTTGAATAATGTGGCTCGAAATATTATTTCGAGTCACATAAATTGAAGGCAATATAGCTCTCCAAGTCTCTCCGTTCGCTCGTAACCTGAGAGCTTGCTATCAGAATGCTGACGTAGCATTCCAAGCTCTCGAAGGCTAACGACGAGCTAACTTGCTAATGAGAGGAACGACGACTTAGGAGAATAATTTTGATCGAGAATTAAAATTTTTCTCCGATCGACTTATGCTCCCACTTCTTTTTAGATGTTTTAAGTTTTAGGGTACCTCCCACAACCCACTCAATAATGTGAGGGTGGATTGCGGGAAGAAAATGTGTGCATGTGTTGTATGAATGACGCAAGCTTGAGCCTAGACCTAAAAATAAAACAACAACGAAGCATTGCACTAGTATTTTCGTAAAAGAACCTAGATTTAAAAAAGGAAAGGAAACATTGCAAGGGTCCAAAAGGAACGAGGGTGCGGTTACACTCGCTACGCTGGACAGCCATACACACACACGCGTTAGGCACCTGTTCCCCTCTCTGTCTTTCAAACGCTTTAAACATCGCCGTCTCACTCTCTGTGTGTAGTTACGCTGTCGCGACGATGGCAAGCCTCGATGCTCGCACACGGTCTTGCCCCCTCCTTCCTCCCTACATTCTCGGCATAAGCGTGTCTCTTTTCTTGCATACAAGCAAGTATACACTACAATCACAGCTGTTCAATGCACCTCGACTCTCTTCTTTTCCTCTTCCTCTTCACGCGTTATTCTCGCATAAGTCCATCTCGCTCCTCATCCCACTTGCTACCCGCCATGATCTGACAGCACGAGCACGTGAGGCATCAAAACAAAGCCACGTGCTCACCCAGCAATGGTGCTACGTCAAAATGCTCAATTCCTTATGCAGAAAGTCCAGGTTGGAAATAATAGATACTAACCCTAAGTTGAAAATTCCAACCTGCATCAGTTTGATGCAAATTGAATTAAAAAAATTTTCTCTAAACAAATATAACAGAAACTTCGAAGCACTTTACCTCCGTAAAATGCTGACGAAGTTCCTGTTTCACAAGTGTGAAACTTAGAAGGAAAGCATTTGGCAATACTATTCTTGCACACATAACAAATCAAGCTACCTGGGTAGATAAAATTTGCAAACGCAGCTTCGGCTCTCACGGCAAATCCCTACCTTTCCTAATCCAAATTCCGCAATTCTGCAAAAACCCCTACCCGAATCACCCCAACTCTGAACCGTCGAGGTGCATCGAATACAATTCATCATCGCAGTAATCTGGACAACCTGGCGCAGGCCGGAACTACCCAGACTTTTGTCCGTCCGGTGTCGGGATCGAATTGATCAATTCTTTTTGGGAAATCTAGCCCATAAGACGCGAAGCCCCTGTCCGGGTCAACGAAAATTTCTTCTTTTTCGGTACGGGAACGGGAGTGAACCGCCGGGATCGATGGCTTGACCGGGAGAATTCGATTTTTACGATTCGGACGTAAAAATCTACAAGAAAAATCTCTATCCGACGGCAGTAAAGGCAGTAACTTGGGTAACCTGGCACGGGCCGGAACTACCCAGACTTTTGTCCGTCTGATGTCGGGACCAAGAACCAAAAAAAGTTTTAATCGGTGAAACTTAATCCGTAAGACGCAACCACGTCCTATCCCGGTTTAGTCGGAACTATACTTTTTCCGGACCGGTAACGGGAGTGAGCCGCCGGAATCGATGGGTTTCTGACCATTAGAATTTGGTTCGCGGTCCGGACGTTAAACTTAAAAATCTCTATCCGACGGGAAGCAGGGCCGTAACGGGAGAGACGTCGTATTCGCATCTTATTCGGCCTGCTTAAAACAAAATTAAGTCGGTCTAGGGAATTTTACTCTTTCTCGAATCTCAAAACGAGACAGAGTAATTTTCTCGCAAGGCTGCAATTCTCTTTCATGAGGAATAGAAACATATTCTATTTTTCATCAAGGTGAATTCAGGGAAGTGACGGGTGCTTGCGTATTGTGTGGCTCTCGCGAGTGACCTGAAATAAAGGACTAGAGTGGGTTAATCAACCAACGGAAATCAAAGGTTTTCGCCCGCTCTGTTAAGGGCAGGAAAAATTAAAAAGGTACCTTGGTTCCTTTTGAATCCAGTTTTTCTATCCGACGAGCGGTAGCTTTAGTGCGACGAATTGGTAAGGTGTATCGTTCTATTCTCTTTTCTGATACTTTTCTTTTCCTCTACCTGTCGACACATTCTACGCATTGTAGAATGTGCCCTATCATTCGAATTTTGCTCTTGTTGTAATGTTCCCTATTTCTTTTTTCTTGAATAAATCTCAGTATTATTATAAAAGATTGGAAACCCAAACTCATTTCTAATTCGGCAAACCTGCGAAACCCTAATTTCACATGCAATTGTAATTTCCGGGAGAACAACTCTCTGACCAAGAGTAGGGGTACAAACCCACATAAAAATAAAAATAGGAAAGTCGAGTCTCTTGCCCTTCCTTCAGTTTTGAGGAAGCCTCCCCTCAGCGTATTGATACTAGGCAGCTTTTGTTTGCGGGTCCTTTTCTTATGGATTTGAAAATAAATTTTAAGGACAAGAAGCAGTCGAAATTTTGAAACACCCTAATAACATAAATAGGGGCAATGGATATAATACCAATCCGATTTGGCTTCCCATCCTCCCAAGTGTAAAAAAAGGACTTGATTGGTCAATCAAGTTCGACCAGCGTCCACGGTGGGCGCTCTGGCCAATCACATGCATCGTAGAGAGTATATATAAGAACAACATAACCTGACACTTCAGTGTCAGGTTAGCCCTAAAGAAATGAACTGCAATGTTCACGAAATGACGGCAAGATTCGTAGTTTTGCATACGATTGAAACCCGAAACACCTCCATTTTATTATAGCATAAAAAGGTTTCGACAATCCCTATAACACTCGGCCCCATAACACTCGTAGTACAGGGGGTCCATCGGACCCCACGTCAAAAAGTGGTGGATTCTAAAGCCCCCAATTGACTCCGCAGCATATCAGAAGTTAGTTTTTTTTTTTTTTTTTTTATACCATTAAACCATTTCCCTTTCAGGGTAGGCGTGACACTACCCGATTCGGGTAGTGTTTCTAGGTTTTTCTTGTAGTTATAAATAACTACAAGTGTGGGCTCACCACACCCACGATGTGCCAACAGCACTCATGTCAGTATTCTTGAATGGTCACCCATCCAAGTACTAACCGCGTCCAAGGCTGCTTAACTTCAGTGATCTGACGAGAACTGGGTTTTTCAGCGTGGTGTGGCCGTTGGCCAAGTTTGATCCTTCCTAAATACGATGCAATAGCCTTATTAATCAAATTTTAACTTTGAATTAATTTAAACAATCAAAAATGTTCAAAAGTCACTAAATTGCAGATTTTCTCTAAAAAAATCATAACTTTTTTAATTTTCAATATTTTGAGCTAAAAGTTTAGCTACGTTGTCTCAAAATACAATATTTTAACGGAAAAATACGTGTGATAGTCCACATTTTAAAAACATTTTGAAGAATGAAAGTGGCGATTTGAGCAAAAAGCGGAAAAGCAATTTTCAGTGAATATGAAGGTTTTACAAGGCCTTAAATGATCGTGCAACGAGTTTTTTTTGCATGTTTCTTATAATTTAAGTAAAATCTACAAAAAAAAGTTATAATTGCGATCAAACTTGGGGTGCCACCTGCTGGACCCCTGGTACTCTCTAAGGGTTAAAAATCTTACATAACCATGATAGTTCCAGAAGAAGAAGTTTGTAGTATTGTTGGCTCGTCCTGATGCGTTTCGCTCATTTAACCATTTATATTTTTCTTCTTCGCCTCCCTGGTTGATGACAGCCGATTGTGAGTATTCCCTTTCGTAAGATTTCCCGCCTGCTTTTTGATAATGGCTGGTGGGCATTCCGAAGTCTTGCGCTTCGCTTTTCTTACGTACTTTTTTAGTATAGTCCCCCGCAATGCTGATCTCAGTGCCGCGCAATTTTTTCAGTTGCGATAAGATCATTTTCTTATCTTTAAAGGAACGTAGCTGAGTTAGGAGGGGAAGGGATTTGCCTCGATTTTTTGGTGATTTTCATATTTGACAGAGATTTTCCATCCAATCCGTCTAATATATAGATAGATATAATATATAGATAGTAGATAATATATATAAAATAGATAATATATAGATAGATAAACGACCTCAGTTTTTCTTGCTCGACTTTGAGCTCTTTATTTTCCAGCGTAATATGGTCAACTTTGTTGTGGAGAGCTCAAAGTGAGGACTCCTGATTCCCCATTTTTTGTATTAAAGGTTCAAATTCATTCTCAGAGATTTCGAGCGCCATTGTATCCAGTAATTCACGTCACACAAAGATAGCACCACGAACGCACTGTTCAGCTGACACAAAGACCTTGAGAAAACTGGCAGTTTGAACGACAAAAACTTTTTTCTTACAATTTATTGCAGTAATGGTTGTATCACTCATAAACCACTAGAAACAAAAGCATTAGTGACAATTAGTTACTCTGAAAGCACTTTATAGATCACACTGCATGAACTCAGCCCGTAAACAACCAACATTTTGACGAGCGAATGAACACGCGACCGACTGCCATACTTGGTTAACAGCGCCCCGTATGTGTATGTATATGTGAATAATATAAGTTGTTTTAATAAGAAATTTTATATATGTATAAAAGCGAAGGAAAAAACCGCTCGCAGGAATGAGCGGGCGTACTATCGGCGAGAAAATTCGAGTCCACCGAATTTGACGTTAAAAAACTTCAAAGGTAAAAATGTTGTACGTTACTGAGCCTGAAACGAATATGCCGAAAATTTTTTTAATGTTTGCAGACCCGACAATCTAATAAAAAGTATGGTGGTACTTTAAACATTTCTTAACAACTTGCCGTTGAAAAAATTACAGAATATAACAAATTGTTCGTTTTTGGTACATAGATATACAACAGCACTATCTTCAGTTCTAATGAAGATAATGAAGTAATTTATATTAGAGTTAGTTAGTTGAACTATCTGTAATAATTGACAATTTGAAAGAAGTATGTGCTTCTGTGTGAAAATTGCGATATTTGAAGACAGTTTTTTATATTGAAAAACAAGTGTGAGAAATCAGCGTGGTGCTTTTTTTATGGAATCGTCCTCGTATTTCCTCAGGAAAACTTATTGAAAATTAATTTTATTAACTGAAAATTTAACAATTCCATTTTTTTCAATTTATCTTTTATGACAGACATTTAATCTTGACTGAAAATTTAACTATTCCATTTTTGGTTGGACATTTATCTTCTTTAGTTGAAAATTAAGCTATTTGGTTAAAAATTTCTGTATTTTGTTGAAACTTTATCTTTTGTGGTAGAGTATTAATTTTTTGTGCCTAATTAACTTTTATGGTTGTAAATGCTTTTCTTGAGTTAAAAAATTAACTATAAGGTTAAAAATTTCTTTGAAAATTCAAAATTTGGTTGAAAATTCATGAATTTTGCCCAAAATTAATCTTTTTTGGTTTAAAATAAATCTTTTTTGACTAGAAAATTCATTTCTTTGATTGAAAATTAATTTTTTTGCTGCAAACTTAACTATTCCATTTTTTCTTAAAAATGTATCTCTTTTGATAGACATTAAATCTTCTTGGTTGAAAATTTATCTGTTCGGAAGAAAACTGAAGTATTTTGTTGAAAATTCATCTATTTTGTCCAAAATTTATTAAGTTGAAAATTCTTCTATTTTGTTGAAACTTTGTCTCTTGTGGTAGAATATTAATCTTCTTTATGTCTAGTTAAACTTTTTGCTTGAATATGCATTTGGTTGAGAATTCATGTATTTTGCTAAAAATTAATCTTTTTTGTTTCGATATTAATCTCTTTGATTGCAAGTTCATTCCTTTGATTGAAAATTAGTTGTTTTTTTCAAAGTAATTTGGTTAAGTAAAAATTTAACCAAATATCTTGTAGATTTTTTTTATAAACATGTAATCTTTTTGGTAGAAAATTCACCTTTTTGGTTTAAAATTTAATTTTTAGGTTAAAAAGTCTATTAAAAATTAAAATATTTGTTTGAAAATTCATGAATTTTGTTAAAAACTATGTTTGTTATAGAAAATTAATCTTTTTGATTGAAATTTCATTTCTTTGGTTAAAAAATAATTTTTTCTTATTAATAATTGATTTTTTAAATTAAAAATTCAACTATTCCATTTTATTAAGAAATTTTTTTATTTTTATAAACATTCAATATTTTTGGTTGAAGGTTCGTTTTTTTGGTTGAAAATTCAACTATTTCGTTGAAAATTTATTTTATTTGGTTAAAAACCTTTTTTTCTAACTGAGAATTGAACTGTTCTATTTTTTTTTGAAAATTTAGATTTTTTAGTTGAAAATGCGTTTATTTTCTTGAAAATTTGTCTTTTTCATGGTAGAAAATTAACCCTTTTGGTTGAAAATGTAATTCTCAGGTTAAAAAGTCCATTAAAAGTCAAAATATTTGCTCGAAAATTCATGTATTTTGTTAAAACTATTCTTTTTTTGGTATAAGATTCATCTTCTCGCTTTAAAATTCAATGGTTTCCCTAATTGTTTTTTTATTGAAGATGCATAGTTTTTGTTAAAAGTTCATGTCGTTTTACTAAAAATGTAGCTATTCCATTTTTGCTAGAAAAATGATCTTCCTCAGTTGAAAATTCACTTATTTTGCTCAAAACTCGTCTTTTTTTAATCGAAAATTAAATTATTTTGGTAGAAAATGCAGATTTTTGTGTTGAAAATTAAACTTTTTTCTTAACAATTCGTCTTTATTCCTTAAAAACTCAACACTTTAGATGAGACTTTTGTCTTTGTTGATTACAAAATTTTTTCCGTTGGAAAATTTATTTCTTTTGTTGAGAATTCACTTTTTTTCATTCATCAGTTTGGTTGAAAATTTAACAATTTTGTTGAAAATCCATTATTTTAACTGAAAGTGTATAAATAAAATTTTACATTAATAAATCTTAAATTTTTGTCAGTTCTATTATACACACAAATGTGACATTATTTGCCACTAAAATTCAACTGAAACTGAAATTCTTAATTATGTGTGTGAATTTGGCAGCATTCTTTCCTTAGAGTTTTTCAAATTACCTAATCGGCATTGAGGAAAAGGTACAATAATGCTTTCGAGATTTTCGTCACAAACCTATTTTTTTAGTGAATGATTGTAAATAATAATATTTTCGCGTCAATAAATATGTGATATTTGGATTCAGTCTCAATTTTAGAATCTATTATAATACATTTTTTGTATCAATATGTTATTCACAGTGTTGGATCATAGTGGCTATAAACAATTAGTTGAAATTTATTAACAGCAATATATTTTATAGAATCTTTTTAGTGGCCTAATACCAGTGTTTTGATGTTCAATATAGTAGAGGTACTAATAAGTAGTGCTGATAAGTAGAAAAAGTACTATATCGCAATTACTTTTACTACGCGAAATTAACTAAAAACGCGAGAAAAATGAGTTCTGAATAATTCACTGCCAGCGGGATTTTTTAGCAGAAGAAATTTTTTAGAACTCATTTTTCTCGCGTTTTTAATTAATTTCACGCAATAAAAATAATTGCAATATAGTAGCTTTTCTACTTATCAGCAATCTGATAGGTAGAGAGAGACCTGTGCTATATTTAACGTCAAAACACTGGTGTCAGGTCTCGAGAAAGATTCTATCATATTAATCCAGTCTAACCCAAAACTCTGTTTAAAAAACTCTGTTTCAAAAATTAAATATATTTTATAATTTTATATTGCATATTGTATCATGTTCATAATTTCTAAATATATTGAATCCTTATCTTGTTATGGCAAATACGTTTGGATGTATGCCTTATTAATATTGATTTCATTAAGTCCTGCAACATTTATAGAGTTAAATTAATCTCTATTGAAAATACATTTTGAAAAAATGTTTTCCACAAAAGATATAAATTCAATTTTTGATTTGCATTCTTCTACTAGTATTTATTTATTTTGTAGTAATGACATTTTTCATTCTCAAATATCGAATATTGTTTATTTTATAAATTACATTTATGCTTGAATTTTAATTCTATAGGTATATATTATTATAGCCCTGATGTCATTATATAGAGAAGACCTTCTATTAATATTTCATTTGCTACTATCTCTAAACTGATGGGATCTTTGGATGCGTTTATCATCAGCGATTAGAGCAAATATTATTTATAAAAAATATTTATTTAAAATATTGTCTAGGAATTCATACGAATTTTTCAGAATTATTGGGCACAAAAATAATACCGTGACTTTTACCGGCGGATCTGTGTGGACCTGAAATTTTCATTTTGAATTAATATAGCATAAAATATTATTTCATGCTGTATCAATTCAGACTCTCGACATCAAACAAAGTCGCAGTTTGCAACACTCGTAACCGGAGAGCTTTCGATAAAATCGCCTATATGACATTCCCGAGCTGCCGCGGTTGGTGGCCGTCGAGCTGACTTCGAGAACGAGAGGCTTTATGATTATAAAATTGAAATGAAGTAATTTTTCTCCTTTGGAATTTTAGACTAAAAATCTTGCAAATTAGATACAAAGTGAAAGAGTGCACACTGCACAGTAATGGGTTAATCCTGGCTAAAATTATTCAAATAAAATTTGGATTAACATCACATCCATTGTTCAAACTATATAGTTGAAAATGTATGGTATTTTTTTTGAAAATTTGTCTTTTTAGTAAAAAATAAATTTTCATGCCTGAAAATTGAACTATTTGGTTAAAAATTTATGTATTTTATGTATTGTTATTATTCTATTTCTCAACTTGAATCACAAATTGCGTAATTTCTTATATAGATGTGCAATTTTTGATAATTATTTATTTTAATATAATCTAGAATTAATTTAAGAAAGTAGTTAAACTTTCAACCCACGAGATGAATTTTCAACAAAAATTATGAACCTAAAACTTGAATAGTTAAATTTTTAATTTTAAAAATTAATTTTCAAAGAAAAATAAAACAAATTTTTAACTGAAAGGATGAATCTTCAACATAAAAAATGATTTCTTATAAAAAAGCTGTTCAACCTTCAACTAAGTCATTGGATTTTCTACCAAAAAGATGAATTCTAATCAATTGATTTAACAGTATGTAATTCAACCAAAAAGGATGACTTTTGAACACAAATGTTGAATTTGCAACGAAATAATGAAATGTAAAAATATAATCGTCAGAAGCCAGTAACTAAAATATAAAAAAATACAAGGCAAATAAATTATTAACGAGAATATTATATCAGGGTGGTCGCAAACTACATTTTCAAAATTTCCTAACTTTTTTCTGACCAATTTTTCATTTTCTCTGATTAATATGCAAAGACCAGAATTTTAATCTCGTAACATTTTTAACGTACAATCTTTTACACATGGAATAGAGCAATTTCGAATTAAAATAAAAAAATTTCTAATTTATTATCCTCGACATTTATTCAATGTGCTTCACATTATAGAAATTCCCTGACTTTTGCAAGATTTTTTTTTTAAATTTCCTGACTTTCCATGACCAATTAATTTCCTGACTTTGAAATATTTTCGATTTTAGATACGTGATTTTTCATCGAGATAAAATGAACAATATATTCTTAAAAAGTTGTGTTTTTCTACTTTAAAACAAAACAAAGAATTAGAAATCAAACGAAAAATGGCGGAATTATGAATTTTTATATACATTAACCTACCAAAGGCGGTTCAGACGAGAACAAGTATAAAAACCTACTTTTCTTCTTCAAGGGAATAAAAAGTCACAGAACATGAGCAAAAACCAAGGACTTTTCCAAGTTTTCAAGGATGTCAAAGACACTAGACACCCTGGTATTATTCAAGGGTATTGCGCACCGTCAATACGACCCTGCTGGTCCACGTAGAGAATCAAAACAATGAAGAAATGCCGGTTGAGACCTGCTCAGATGCGGGTAGATTGAGGTTATGAGTAAAAATAAATTAGATTTCGAGCCACCCTGGTGGAAAAATCTTCCTGTATTTTTTCCGCGGCCTTTCTGCAATCACGTTTGCAGATAAATGCAGATAAATCTTCCTTCTTTCATCTGCAAAACTCCCCAATTTCTCTGCTAATTTGGTCTGACAGATATTTGCGTGAAAATTTGTATGTAGAGAAAAATTATTTGCAGCGAAATGCAGAGAATCTCGGCATTTCTCTGTCTATCTTCTGCAAGTTCTCTGCAAATTAGATGTAACGGAGATTTGAAGGAAAAAGTACCATGTAGAGAGAAACATTTGCAGACAAATGCAGGGAAGCTCTGCTTTTTCCTACAATTTCTCTGCAAACTAGGCCTTACCGAGATTTGCAGGAAACGGACTCACAAGAAATTTATCGAGAGGAACTGCTTGCAGAAAGAAGCAGACAAAGTCTGCTTCGTTCTGCAAATTCTCTGCAAATTAGATGTAACGGAGATTTGCAGGAAAAAGTGCCATGTAGAGAGAAACATTTTCAGACAAATGCAGCGAAGCTCTGCTTTTTCCTACAATTTCTCTGCAAACTAGGTCTTACCGAGATTTGCACGAAAATTTTAATTCGCAATGGGTTAAAATTGAGCATTTAAAACTAAAACAATATTTGAACGTGTGTAATTTGAAATTGAATAAAAGAGTCTGATAATGAGTTTATTCATTTTAAATTATTTGAAAATTGAAAATAGTTGATAAGGCTTCAATCGGACGCTTAGATTTGTTTAACCACTAAATTCACGGTCGTTTTCCGGTTTTCCTGTTTTAAAAAAATCCTGCTCATTTCCCGGTCCAGCGGCTACCACATTTTAAAATTATTATTTTTAGGGTAAAAAATTCAAAATTCAAAAAGGTCGAAAAAATGAATTTTTCCAAAAATTGTCTTCGTCATTTTGTGAACATCAAAGCAGATCAAATTATATATTTGTTCTGACAAATTTTCAATTAGAAGTTTTTTTCCATACTTTACGTTTTATTCATGTTAGTATTTATTTAAATAATTCTTATACTATTTTTAATTAACGCATATATAGCAGATTTTTTATCCATACATTTTTTAAATTTTCTTATAATTTTTGTATGTTTTGTTTTGTGTGATCTTTAATTTGAAAAGCAAATATTTCATATTAAACATTTTTTTCACAAACTCAAAAATGAATCATTCAATTTTCATAATGATACAATTTGCATTTTTTTTCTCAAGATAGGGTAAAAGATACAATATTTTTGCATCAAATATTTAGTATTAGGTTGAAATATTTTTGACCACTCTTTCAGTAATTTTGGGGAAAAATTGTAAAAAATAACATTTTCTGGGGTTTATATACCGTCGAATATAATCGATTTTTCTACAAAACTGTGCTGATTTTTTCTTAATTTCTGCCAAGATCTGAACTTTGAACAAATAAGTCGTAATAATTTCAAATTGTGAAATCTTTCATAAATTTAGTGTTCAAGTATAAGAAATTTTTGAATATTCGAAACCTATTTCTTCTAAGTTTAGACTTTTCATTTCGAGTTATTTTCTTTACAACCAGAATCATTATATTGTACACTTTTTACTCTAAAATCTTCATATTGTTGAAATAAACCAGCATTTGAGTAATAAAACGTGTTCGCCGATAATATGAGCTTGACCTTAAAAAATGCACCACATCAAAATCACATTATAATTTATAGGACATTTAATTCAAAGCCCGCCATTATACCCAACTCTCCCCAAGTTATTATACAACATTTCTGTAACAAATGTTAGAAAAATATCCCGGCTCAAGTAAGAAAATTAAATAAACTCGGGCCACCAAAAACTTTTGGTCCGGCACTGGTCGTTTCTCACAAGCGGAAAGAATTTTCTTGGTTAGTATATAAGGACCATTTCGACCGATACCCCCAGCGTGCGATATTCTGCGTTAGGGAAGTGCGTTGCGTGCATTATATATATATATATATATATATATATATATATATATATATTCGAAACCGATTCGAACCGAAGCGCCTATGACAAAGCCACCGGACGCGTCCTCGGGTTGCGGATAGAGGGTCCCTGTACCAAGGGTTTCTGCTGAATATGGTTACAATAATTAATAAGCAGTCGCGGACAATTGTCCAGGGATGGTCCCGAAGGAATAACCCCCAAGCGGAGTCGTAACAACCGTGCCGAAAGCTGAATGGCACCTGGGTGTGGTGTCTCAAACGGTGACTCTGGGATACCGGGCGATCTCTCAGAGTATCAGCCTTATCCTTGCACGCGGGGCTCTACAAGGATGGACTAACCCTTTTCCCTAGCTGCTCGTGGGAACAACAATGACAACACCAAACATAGTTGTAGGAAGTGCGGTTCAAAACAATCGAACGCGCAGGGCTCCCGACAATGGGTCGGACAACAATGCCGACTACCCTAGAGTTGGGGGAGCCAATCAAGACGGAGTCAATGCGATTGACCGGCGGAATCTCGTTACTTTTGAGTGGACGGATCGACTCAGGGACGACCTGCTGGAGTGCTATGATACCAGTATGGCCCCTGAACGAAAAGGTTACATGGCGCGACTGCATGCTCTGTGGTGCGAGAAACACCCAGAGCTCTCGGATTTTTCGCGAAAACGGCTGCGAAACCGTGCCGAGGACCTCCGGAAAAGGGGTTATATAAGCGGAGCGCCTACACAACCGCAGCCAGAACAAGCCGGCAACAGAGAAAGAGAGGCGACACTGAGACCAGCCTCGAACAGGCATCCAATAGAGGGAGAACGATGCTTCAAGACCTGGAGAAACATCAACATTCAGGTTTCTCCCAAGCCCAAAGATCTGACTGAACTGGATGATGAGCTTCGTGGAGATTTTTCCGAAGAATCCGACCACTGGACTATCAATTGTAGTGTGTACAATGCAGCGAGAACTTTGGCAGATGCAAACCGTAAAACAAAACCAACGGTTGATCATAAGACCGAAAGACGAATGCATCAACTTAGCACAAAGATAGGCTGGGCAAGACAGTACGCGTCCCGCATTCAGTGTGTGATTGACTACATAACATCTGGCAGGACTTTCACTGCCAAGGTTCGACAGTTCACGCGCGAACTGCGGATCCGTCATCACACAATCAACAAGTCAAAGCTACTGACCATCAGGCAGCATATTGTTGACAGAATACGAGTACTATCTGACGCTAGGAGAAGTCTAGAGCGGAGAGAGAGGTGGGTCAGAGAAAATCAACAGTTTTCGTCTGACCCATCTCGACTCTTCCAAGACCCTCCAGTTACTGTCGACCATCCGCCCAAACCAGAGGAGGTCGAAGCATTTTGGAGAGAAGTCTACGAAGTCCAACATCCACTTAAAGAAGGCTCAATGAAAATAAACAGCTTCAAGGAGCTGTGCAATGCCCTCATCACAGCTGAGGAGGAATGCCCACCTATCACTACCGAGGAGGTGAAAAACGTATTAAGAGGCATGAAGAACTATTCCGCTCCGGGACCAGATGGCATCAAGACCTTCTGGTGGAAGAAGTTTCCTTCAACCCACCAGCATCTGGCCCGAATTTTTACCTCATATCTAAAGTCGGAAGAGCCTATTCCGGGGTGGTTGGTGGAAGGGCGCACAGTGCTCCTGCCGAAGACGGGCAACTTAGCTGACCCTAAGAATTACAGGCCAATAACTTGTCTGAACACACTGTATAAGATCTTCACAGCTATCCTAAGTGATATGATTGTTAGGACAATTGGACCTGTATGGCGAGAGATGTATGAACAACGTGGCTCAAAGAAAGGCGTAGCGGGATGTCGGGAGAACTTGCTCATCGATAGATGTGTCTGTAAAGACGCAGCATACTATCAGCGATTTCTATCGATGGCCTGGATTTATTACCGGAAAGCTTTCGATTCAACCTCCCATAGACTTATCATCTGTCTGTTGGAAAGCCTAAAGGTTCATCCACACATCGTGAGGTGCATAGAGACATTAATGCCGCTTTGGAAAACCAGATTTACTATCTCATCTGGAAAACATCGTGTGATCACTAACAGTATCACCTTTCAGAGAGGTGTATTTCAGGGCGACACCATGAGCCCTCTCCTCTTTTGCCTCACATTATTGCCACTATCTCTCGCACTTCGCCATTCCGAAGGGTATCTCTGCGGAAAACCTGGAAACCGAAAGCATAAGGTCACTCATGTATTTTACATGGATGATCTTAAGATCTATGCTAGGAATCAAGAGAAACTACATCTAGCTCTGAAAATTGTCAAAGAGTACACTCAAGAGATTGGAATGGAATTCGGGTTAGAGAAATGCGCCAAGGTTGATTTGAAGAAAGGAAAACTTAATGGCATCCCCGAAGATCCTGAGCTCGTTGACAGAAGCGCTATACGACACCTTTGCGCTGGAGAGACCTATACATACCTGGGCGTGCCACAGAGCCGCATTCAGGACGCGACATCTATAAAGGATACTCTCCGATGCAGATACAAACGTCTCATCCGGCAGATTTGGTCTTCCGAACTGTCGGCGAGAAACAAAGTATCTGCAACGAACATGCTTGCCGTCCCGGTAGTACTCTATTCATTTGGAGTGGTTCCATGGACGAAGGACGAGCTCAGATCCCTTGATATCGGGACGCGAAAGGTTTTGCACATGAACAAGAGCATGCACCTTAAGTCTTCTGTTCCGCGACTTTACATCTCACGCCGCCTAGGTGGTCGCGGAATACTGAATCTTGAATGTCTTCACAACAGACTCATTCTGGGTACAGCACATATAGTTGCAAATGGACAAGACCCTCTTCTTAAAATGGTCAGGAAACACGAAGAAGTGGGAAAAGGGGCGTTTCTGTACAAAGCAGCGGAGGAGGCTGCTGAAACACTCGGCCTTGACTTCAATATTAGGGGTGAGCAAAATGCATCAAATCTTATCCATCTTGAATACTCACTCCTGAAGGCCCGGATTAAGAAAGCACAGGAGAAAAACTTCCACGAACAGCTCCTCGACAAGAGGATGCACGGCATCTTCCACAGAAATGTGGAAGATCAGTCGATGTCGTATGAGCTAACGTTTGCTTTCCTGAGATCACCCGGTCATGCACACCCCGAGCATCTAGGACAATGCGGCACTAAGAGTGCTTTATTACCATCTCTGTCACTCTTATGGCATTAGCCCAAATACCTCTCCGCTAAACGCTCCTAGAGAAATAGAGTCAATTGTCGAAAATGAGAAGTGCCGCATATACTGGAACTTCATATTCTCGACAATTGTTTCTGTTGCGCACTCGAGGCCTGACATAGTTCTCCTTGACTTCGAGAAACGAACCATGTTCGTTATCGAATTTTCGGCATCAGCTGACAAAAACGTCACAGCCAAGGAGAAAGAAAAGAAAGAGGGGTATAAAGACCTTATAAGGGAGTTGCGACGGTTATACCCGGAATATTCTGTTAAGCTAATCGTCTTGATCATCGGCGCTCTTGGAAGTGACAAGGTTTCACTGGTTAATAGCCTGAAAAGCATCCCTGCGTGTCAAAAAAATGCTGAGACACTTGCGGGGAAAATGCAGAAGGCGGTCGTCCTTGGGTCGCTCCGTGTCCTCAGGGTGCACGAGACTTTTGCCGGACCATCGTATTGAGTTCGTCGCAGACTGTAACCACCTATCTCACGGTCGTGAGACGTGGTTACAGCTGAAATTTTACCGCGATTTCGCTGGGAGCGGGTGCAATTTTTCAGATTAGCACCCGCTCCCGGCGAAATCCTGCGGTTGTCCTTATGACAAACTTTTAACTATATATATATATGTTAGGTTAGGCTATGTGTTTACAATAAGTTAAGAATGTGTCTCTGGTGTATCCTCCGTCCGTCCTTTCCTTCCTTCCTTCTGATATACAAAGTGGGTTAAATGTGGAAGCCGCCCTTCCATATAAATCGGAATCTTTTTTTTACATTCTCATTCTAATGAGAAGGTATTGGTTTTATGTAAAATTTGACATAGTCGGTTTTCATCAAATCTCCACGTTTTGAGACCTCCTGAGTCAGAAAAAACGATTTTTACGAAGGTGTCTGTCTGTCTGTAGTCTGTCTGTCTGTCTGTCTGTCTGTCTGTAGCCACGATAACTTTCGAAAAAATGATCAGATTTGATTGAGCTTTGGCACACTTTTTTATGGCCGAAAAATAGAGAACGAGTTCGTTAACCAGCTATTTTGGATGAAAATCCAAAAAGTGAGCACATTTTGAAAATTTTTGAGACCACTTTTTTTGAAGATTTGAAAATTCTATGTACGGTTATTAGTAGTACGCAAAATGACGAACAAAATATTCTTATGACTTTTCGTGATAAAAAAAAAATTACTGGAGTTATAGCATTTTCAAAATTCCAA
>CAKNYM010052030.1:373248-407529 GCA_932195095.1 Andricus curvator
GGTGTCTCAAACGGTGACTCTGGGATACCGGGCGACCTCTCAGAGTATCAGCCTTATCCTTGCACGCGGGGCTCTACAAGGATGGACTAACCCTTTTCCCTAGCTGCTCGTGGGAACAACAATGACAACACCAAACATAGTTGTAGGAAGTGCGGTTCAAAACAATCGAACGCGCAGGGCTCCCGACAATGGGTCGGACAACAATGCCGACTACCCTAGAGTTGGGGGAGCCAATCAAGACGGAGTCAATGCGATTGACCGGCGGAATCTCGTTACTTTTGAGTGGACGGATCGACTCAGGGACGACCTGCTGGAGTGCTATGATACCAGTATGGCCCCTGAACGAAAAGGTTACATGGCGCGACTGCATGCTCTGTGGTGCGAGAAACACCCAGAGCTCTCGGATTTTTCGCGAAAACGGCTGCGAAACCGTGCCGAGGACCTCCGGAAAAGGGGTTATATAAGCGGAGCGCCTACACAACCGCAGCCAGAACAAGCCGGCAACAGAGAAAGAGAGGCGACACTGAGACCAGCCTCGAACAGGCATCCAATAGAGGGAGAACGATGCTTCAAGACCTGGAGAAACATCAACATTCAGGTTTCTCCCAAGCCCAAAGATCTGACTGAACTGGATGATGAGCTTCGTGGAGATTTTTCCGAAGAATCCGACCACTGGACTATCAATTGTAGTGTGTACAATGCAGCGAGAACTTTGGCAGATGCAAACCGTAAAACAAAACCAACGGTTGATCATAAGACCGAAAGACGAATGCATCAACTTAGCACAAAGATAGGCTGGGCAAGACAGTACGCGTCCCGCATTCAGTGTGTGATTGACTACATAACATCTGGCAGGACTTTCACTGCCAAGGTTCGACAGTTCACGCGCGAACTGCGGATCCGTCATCACACAATCAACAAGTCAAAGCTACTGACCATCAGGCAGCATATTGTTGACAGAATACGAGTACTATCTGACGCTAGGAGAAGTCTAGAGCGGAGAGAGAGGTGGGTCAGAGAAAATCAACAGTTTTCGTCTGACCCATCTCGACTCTTCCAAGACCCTCCAGTTACTGTCGACCATCCGCCCAAACCAGAGGAGGTCGAAGCATTTTGGAGAGAAGTCTACGAAGTCCAACATCCACTTAAAGAAGGCTCAAAGAACATAAACAGCTTCAAGGAGCTGTGCAATGCCCTCATCACAGCTGAGGAGGAATGCCCACCTATCACTACCGAGGAGGTGAAAAACGTATTAAGAGGCATGAAGAACTATTCCGCTCCGGGACCAGATGGCATCAAGACCTTCTGGTGGAAGAAGTTTCCTTCAACCCACCAGCATCTGGCCCGAATTTTTACCTCATATCTAAAGTCGGAAGAGCCTATTCCGGGGTGGTTGGTGGAAGGGCGCACAGTGCTCCTGCCGAAGACGGGCCACTTAGCTGACCCTAAGAATTACAGGCCAATAACTTGTCTGAACACACTGTATAAGATCTTCACAGCTATCCTAAGTGATATGATTGTTAGGACAATTGGACCTGTATGGCGAGAGATGTATGAACAACGTGGCTCAAAGAAAGGCGTAGCGGGATGTCGGGAGAACTTGCTCATCGATAGATGTGTCTGTAAAGACGCAGCATACTATCAGCGATTTCTATCGATGGCCTGGATTGATTACCGGAAAGCTTTCGATTCAACCTCCCATAGACTTATCATCTGTCTGTTGGAAAGCCTAAAGGTTCATCCACACATCGTGAGGTGCATAGAGACATTAATGCCGCTTTGGAAAACCAGATTTACTATCTCATCTGGAAAACATCGTGTGATCACTAACAGTATCACCTTTCAGAGAGGTGTATTTCAGGGCGACACCATGAGCCCTCTCCTCTTTTGCCTCACATTATTGCCACTATCTCTCGCACTTCGCCATTCCGAAGGGTATCTCTGCGGAAAACCTGGAAACCGAAAGCATAAGGTCACTCATGTATTTTACATGGATGATCTTAAGATCTATGCTAGGAATCAAGAGAAACTACATCTAGCTCTGAAAATTGTCAAAGAGTACACTCAAGAGATTGGAATGGAATTCGGGTTAGAGAAATGCGCCAAGGTTGATTTGAAGAAAGGAAAACTTAATGGCATCCCCGAAGATCCTGAGCTCGTTGACAGAAGCGCTATACGACACCTTTGCGCTGGAGAGACCTATACATACCTGGGCGTGCCACAGAGCCGCATTCAGGACGCGACATCTATAAAGGATACTCTCCGATGCAGATACAAACGTCTCATCCGGCAGATTTGGTCTTCCGAACTGTCGGCGAGAAACAAAGTATCTGCAACGAACATGCTTGCCGTCCCGGTAGTACTCTATTCATTTGGAGTGGTTCCATGGACGAAGGACGAGCTCAGATCCCTTGATATCGGGACGCGAAAGGTTTTGCACATGAACAAGAGCATGCACCTTAAGTCTTCTGTTCCGCGACTTTACATCTCACGCCGCCTAGGTGGTCGCGGAATACTGAATCTTGAATGTCTTCACAACAGACTCATTCTGGGTACAGCACATATAGTTGCAAATGGACAAGACCCTCTTCTTAAAATGGTCAGGAAACACGAAGAAGTGGGAAAAGGGGCGTTTCTGTACAAAGCAGCGGAGGAGGCTGCTGAAACACTCGGCCTTGACTTCAATATTAGGGGTGAGCAAAATGCATCAAATCTTATCCATCTTGAATACTCACTCCTGAAGGCCCGGATTAAGAAAGCACAGGAGAAAAACTTCCACGAACAGCTCCTCGACAAGAGGATGCACGGCATCTTCCACAGAAATGTGGAAGATCAGTCGATGTCGTATGAGCTAACGTTTGCTTTCCTGAGATCACCCGGTCATGCACACCCCGAGCATCTAGGACAATGCGGCACTAAGAGTGCTTTATTACCATCTCTGTCACTCTTATGGCATTAGCCCAAATACCTCTCCGCTAAACGCTCCTAGAGAAATAGAGTCAATTGTCGAAAATGAGAAGTGCCGCATATACTGGAACTTCATATTCTCGACAATTGTTTCTGTTGCGCACTCGAGGCCTGACATAGTTCTCCTTGACTTCGAGAAACGAACCATGTTCGTTATCGAATTTTCGGCACCAGCTGACAAAAACGTCACAGCCAAGGAGAAAGAAAAGAAAGAGAGGTATAAAGACCTTATAAGGGAGTTGCGACGGTTATACCCGGAATATTCTGTTAAGCTAATCGTCTTGATCATCGGCGCTCTTGGAAGTGACAAGGTTTCACTGGTTAATAGCCTGAAAAGCATCCCTGCGTGTCAAAAAAATGCTGAGACACTTGCGGGGAAAATGCAGAAGGCGGTCGTCCTTGGGTCGCTCCGTGTCCTCAGGGTGCACGAGACTTTTGCCGGACCATCGTATTGAGTTCGTCGCAGACTGTAACCACCTATCTCACGGTCGTGAGACGTGGTTACAGCTGAAATTTTACCGCGATTTCGCTGGGAGCGGGTGCAATTTTTCAGATTAGCACCCGCTCCCGGCGAAATCCTGCGGTTGTCCTTATGACAAACTTTTAACTATATATATATATGTTAGGTTAGGCTATGTGTTTACAATAAGTTAAGAATGTGTCTCTGGTGTATCCTCCGTCCGTCCTTTCCTTCCTTCCTTCTGATATACAAAGTGGGTTAAATGTGGAAGCCGCCCTTCCATATAAATCGGAATCTTTTTTTTACATTCTCATTCTAATGAGAAGGTATTGGTTTTATGTAAAATTTGACATAGTCGGTTTTCATCAAATCTCCACGTTTTGAGACACCCTGAGCTAGAAAAAACGATTTTTACGAAGGTGTCTGTCTGTCTGTAGTCTGTAGTCTGTCTGTCTGTCTGTAGCCACGATAACTTTCGAAAAAATGATCAGATTTGATTGAGCTTTGGCACACTTTTTTATGGCCGAAAAATAGAGAACGAGTTCGTTAACCAGCTATTTTGGATGAAAATCCAAAAAGTGAGCACATTTTGAAAATTTTTGAGACCACTTTTTTTGAAGATTTGAAAATTCTATGTACGGTTATTAGTAGTACGCAAAATGACGAACAAAATATTCTTATGACTTTTCGTGATAAAAAAAAAATTACTGGAGTTATAGCATTTTCAAAATTCCAAAAAACAAACGAAAATGAACATTTTAAGCCGAAAAACGCACGATATGAAAAAAAGTCAAGAGGAGAAAAACGTTGCTTCTTGAACACCCTATAATATTTTCATAACAACTTTTTGAATTTTTTGAAAAATAAAAAATTCAAATTTTGATCGCACAAAAAATTAATGAAAAATAAAAAAAGCCATTTTGCTGTCAAACTATGCAAGATACCAGAAAAGATCATCTCACCAAAATTGTGCACCTAAAAAAGATCTACAAATTTCTTATCATTCACTTTTTGATATGACGCGTAGTTTTTGTTTTATTCGTAAAAAACAGCATTGAAAATAGAAAAATCAAATTTTCAGACGAATATTACCAGCTACGAAAAAATGACCGAAACAAACTTTGTTCATCCAAGGAAGATAAACAAATTTATTGTGACTCATGTTTCGATAGGATGCGTGGTTTTTGTTTTATTCGTGAAAATAACATTGACAGTGAAAAAAAAAATCAAATTTTTGAAAAAACAATGCAAGGTACGAAAACATATAAATGAACACAAATTGTGCATTCAAAAAAGACTTACAAACCCGTAATAAATTTTTGTGGTAAGAATATATTCAAAATGAAAAAATTAACTTTGTTGATAAACGGCACAAGCTAAAATAAAATGTTAACTAATAAAATTTGTCGTCTGAATTATATCATTACTTTTCATTTGAAATTAAATACAAATTTAGTAATTTGTATATGAAGAACATATAACACGAAGCACAAAGTGCGCGCTCAGTGTATTTACCAAATCGCACGCCGTAAGTGCGCTCAAACTTTTTTGTTTGTATCATACGGTTCAAATGATTTTCAAATGAAATATCGAGCGCGAAGCGCGAGTGTCTGGATGAGAATGTTTTCCTTAAGGTCGATAGAACCTTTAGTAAATAAAGTTCCTTTTCAGTCTAAAATAAAAAGAAATTTAACAATCACTTAATATGTAGAGGTTTTGATAATTTTATAATATTTGCAAACAAACTTTTTCTTTTCATCGAAGTCGAACACGAAGTTCAAAAATCTAGAGGAGCCGAGCGTAAAGCGCGATGCAAATACGCCCGAGCGCGTAGCGCGAGGTGAATACATAATCGAGCGCGAAGTTTTTAACGGACTTTATTTTCGCAAATTTTGAAGATTCTCGTTGCTAAAACTACTGTCCCGTTCAAGAATTCTACGAACATTTTCAGAACAATACAGAGAATTGTCTGCCGCAGAGTAATGCAGAGCATCTCTGCATTTTTGCTGAAGTGCTTCAATTTAAAAAGTAAAGCAGAGACTTTTACGGAGTATTTGCGAATATTCTTTGCAGAAAACTCGCTGAGAAATTTATGAGAATGCAGACCATTTTTTGAAGAAGAGTAATGCAGAGTTGTTCTGCATCTATGCTAAAGTGTTTCAATTTAAGCAGTAATGCAGGAGACGTTTGCAGAGGACTTGCAGAGCTATTGCAGGGATATTATGAAGTAATTTGCAGAGAATTTTTTCCACCAGGGCATTATTGCGAAAAAATCTAATTATATAGGACAATGTAAAACAAAATGATGTACCCAGATAACAATTTGCTCACACCTTGCCCGCATGGTGTTTGCACGCGTGTCGACCGATCGGCACGATGTGAGGGCAAGAGTGCAGACATATGTGTCCTTATACGCGTCGCATATGCGCCGCACGCGTGTCGGTACGTGCCTGCCAGCGTCGTGCTAGCATGCACGTGTTTTGAGTTATAATTATTGAAAACAAGATGTTAGAAATAACATAAGTAACAGGAAACATTGTATGCCGTTTTTAAGAAGAGAGTCCTGTGTTGAAAGTTGTTCTTTCACAACTGATGATGCAACAGGTGTTTATTCCAAAAGCGACATACACAAAATTATTCCTGCTACCTCTTAATTAATGTATTAGCGAGAAATATATATTTATCTGAAAATATTTTTTTATTTCGAACAATTTAAATTATTCAACACAGAACTTTTATTCCACACTATTGTTAAAAAACAAACGGATTTTAAAGAACACTATACTTTTGAATCTTCCAGTTAATTACTTTCAATTGTTTTTCTAGTTGTATATTTTTCTTTATTTTTATCATTTGACTATAACATACTTATGGTGCCGACTTTGTTCTTTACCTTAAAATTTGTTTATACTCCAAGCTAATTTTCCGAAGCAAAACCCAAGAAAAAATGTTTATTTAATTTGAACAATAAGAATCATTCACTTGTATACTTAATGGTATCCACATTTCGACTTTTTGTCTGTAAAATAAACTTGGATAGTAACAAAAATGTAGAGCATGAAGCAAATTTGATCAGAGTTTTATTTTTACACAACTGCTATATTATGTTTTTAGTAATAATGCGCTTTTTTCGCCGCACACTTCACTGCACGCTATATGCCGACATTTTGCCCTCAGTACCTGACGAGCATGATAGACGAACGCTGTGCTGCATATAATGCAGACCGTGTGCGGGCACTATGCGGGATTACTTATTACCCTCAGAACGTGCTGTCACTGTGCTTGCATTATTGCCGACACATCGTGCTTGCACGCCATGAAACCATGTGCATCCGCATGCATTGTTATCTGGGTACTTACCGCTGATAGTTAGCGGATAGTTTTCTTCGCTTCCATGTCATTCCACTTTAATATAGCTATAGACAGCCTACTTCTCGACTTTTCTTAGGAATCATTGATAATTGAATAACGTCTTGTTTCCTATCATCCAGCCACCAGATCAGGGCAAACTTCTTTCCTCTTGAAGCTACTTCGATATTATTACTTTAATATTTATCACTTATAACCACTAAAACGGACGCTTTTACAAACTGGTGATGGAGGTGGGAGGAAACAACGAAGTCAAAGTATCCGTTACGCGGGCGCGGGTGTCGAGGCAACGACGCCATATTTGCGCTTGAAAATTTAAAAATTCAGTTACTGTGTGGGAACTGCAAAGTAAACGAAGTAAACAAAATTAAAGTTAATATTACGTTCAAGCTGTTCCCAGGTGGAAATACACCACTGGCGCAGTACTGGCCCAGTACAGATTGCCGGAGTCCCAGTACTGGGCATCTGTACTGGCTGGTAATGCTCCGCAGTACTGGCGTGCGGTACTGGCGCGGTACTGCACACCAGTACTGGTTTTGTACTGACAAACCGCTGGCTTACGAAAATGCCGGTGTTCATTTTAAAAATGATCAAAAATCTTTCAATTGTTTTTAGGACCATTCAGTCATCATCATACGACTGCATATCCTCTGAATATTATTTATAATTACAAAAGTGTAAATTTGAATCTTTTTGTTTAATTTCATCACCCACTATTGCTATACTCTAAAAATATAATACAAAAGGTATTCAAAAAATAAATAATAATTGATTGCGAGTATTTTGTCTATAAATGTTGATGGTCTTGCTTAGAATGAATACAACAACCATTTTTGAACTGTTTTTTCTCATTAATGTTTTTATTATTATACGACATCATATATATATATATGTAAAATAAATGAACTGTTAACGGGAATATAAATAAAATTATTTAAAAATAAATAATATAAATCGATGACAATTTTTCTTCGTGTAATATTTTCTTTTTTTCGCGTTTTAGACCATTTTACAATTTTTGACAATGACATAAAATTTCGTTTGTAAACTTTCGTGTAACGTTTTGCTTTTTAGGTGTTATAGACGATTTTACAATGATTAAGAATTACATAAAATGTAATTTTTTCTGATAATTTGCAATTTATTACAATAATGGAACTTAGAATTTTTTCCTCAAAAATAAACAGAAAAAAATTGTTTTCGCGATATTTCTATTTATAGCTTTTTGAAATTTTAGAACACAAGAACCATATTTTTAAACGAATTTTTTTTCATTTTTTTAAATATTTATACTGTCGGCATAGTACTGCCCCGATCGTGGAGCCAACCGTCCGCCAGTACTGGGCGATTGACCGACTATCTGTACTGGTCACCAGTACTGGGCCAGTACTGCGCCCGTGGTGAACTGCGGCGGACTATTGAATTTTCCACCTGGGTTACATTCAAGGTCTAATAGTATTAGAGAAATTTTTATTTCTACCCGTTTGACTACTTTCGTGACCATTCTCGTTAAAAACCGTCATAATTGTTATCATGTCGCACAAAGCAGTGAAATATATTGGTGAAAAGCAACTGAAGAATCGATTACATGCAATTTTAAAAAACGACGTTCCTATAAATAATAAAGAACTTGAATAAAGCTTAAAGTAATGTGCTGATTCTTTCAAAAATAAAAAATCTTTTGAAAATATCGTTTAAACACCTATTCCTAATTATTCAATTTGCAATAAACTGATACGAACTTTTGAGTAATAATATTCCTCAAACATTAAAATCATAATTATATAGATTACCTAGTAAAAGTATATTGCCCTTGAAAATAATCAATAATAATTTATGATTGTTTAGTAATGATACATTATTTTACTATGAAGTTTTGCAATTTAAAGATAAAGAAGTGTTTAGAGAGGAGACAAAAAAATGATTTTTGAAATTTAGAGATTAAAGAGTGTGCGTTAAAAGAGAACTTAAAAATTCTACGGAGATCATGGAGGTTTAAAGGAGACGTTAGTAAAACTCAAGAACATAGCGGCAATATCTTCCAATGCAGGGGCTGAAACTTATATAGAAGCAAAATTGAATGAAAATATCTTTAGGAGTGGCTAAGTAGGAGCTAGTAGAATAAGCAGCCGCAAATTCGGGCCAATACTTCCACTTGGAGCGTCAAAGTAGGGCCTATATTTCGACTCGGGTTCTCATTTGAATCTGGAAAATTAGATTATTTAAAATTCAACGGTACAGAAATTGTATTAGTTCGAATAAAAACCGTCCAAAATTAATTAATTAAAAACAGAAAAAAGGATTGAAGGGTTTTGAATTCGAATAGTTTTGAATAAAATACGATTGAAACTTGACAACTGGAAGTGGAAAACTAAACTCCCTTATGAAAAGGAAGTATTGGTAATTATTGGATCCAGTACCTTTTTCGTGAAAAATTATTGGATTTCCAATACTTATTCGCGAAAAAAGTATTAAATCCAATACTTACCAATACTTATTTTTCATAATGGCTGAATCTTTCAGAGATGAAGCTTCTGAAATTCTAGGAGCTTAAATTGTCACAATATAAAATTAGAGAAATTATTTAATTGTAAATGTATTAACTTCGTATACGTCAATTTTCATCTACTTCGATTTCAAACAAGACGATTTTTTAATTCAAATCGTTTAATTTCAACACTTCCCATGGAATTATTATTCATTCTTGAAATTTCCTAATCAAACAGTTTTCGATCTGAATTGATTTGTTTAAATCTTCAATCGAAATTCGGACAATTTAAAAATATTTCATTGTATATTCAAAATTTAAAAGGAAAGAATACAAAACGAGGTTACCAATATGATTCCAGCGCTCGAAATTTCCCATCTTAAGCTGTTCAGTTCAAAGTTGCTTTACATTTACATATTGAGTTGTTAAATGCAAAACAGACTATCCAGGCTTTCAATATGAAATTATGAAAGATCTAATGAGAAAAAAAAGGAATTCAGTTTCAAGATGTCAAATATTGAACTGTCTTGGAATCGTTCATTTAAAACTATAATCGTAAATTGAGATTATAGAAATATACGAAAATATTTCAAACCTTTAAAGTTAATTCTCCTAAGAATTTTCTACCATTGAAATCTTTTTATAACCTTTAAAACTTCCGGAATCTCATCAAACCCAATATAATCTCCTAAAATTTCTCGTGATATGGTAAATCTTTGGAAATCCTTTTAAACTTTCTAAAGCTCTCGAAAATTCTTTGGAATAAAAAAATACCCTAAAATGAGTTGAAACTTCGGCTTAAAACAAGTCATATTAGCAGTGCCGGATTTACCCTCAATGCCGCCGCCCTAGGCCGCTGAAAAAAGGGCCACCCTTTCTGTCAATTTTTTCTACGATTCCAAGTACTAAAAAAAAGGTCATCACTTTTCACATGCACGTAAAACATTGGCTATATTTACAGCAACACTTTTTGTACTTTTCGTTCTGCAAAATCGTTAATAATTATATCGTAATCTAGCCTTGGCAAGAAAAATGATTCTATATAGAGAATAGCAAGAGAATTTAATCTGTCTTGTACCATACTCGAACGCAAGTAGTTCTTTACTCTGCAGTGCTATGTTAAAATTGGGATAGACAACCGTAAGCCGTTTTTCTGACAAGATAACGGACAGATTAGTTGCTGAAATTTTTTCAATTCCCAATGTCGTCAAGTGTGCGCTAAGGTGAAGACATTCGGACTCCAGTTCCTCTCCCAAATCATTGGGTTATATCGACAATAACTTTTGGCAGTCTTATTTTATTTCATCACACTTTTTGGTCTGCAACAGTGTTAAGAAGGCGAACCTGTTTCGTAGTATCTCGTATTCTTCGCATCGTCTCTGTAATTCAACTACCAATATATCAATGATGAAAAGATACATATTTATTTTCATGTTATCTCTACCGGAGAACACTTGCTCTGTTCCTGTTGTTTCGTCAAAGTGCAACCTCCGTTTTCGCTTCCTTGAATCATCTTGCTTGTATGAGGTCTTTTTACACACATTTTTAGCCTTTTCTTTGTAAATATCAAATTCAGTCCGCAGCTTCGTAACATATGTTATTAGGAAGTGATATAATTCAACGACTAGAATTATATGACAATCTTGAGCCTGTAGCGCTTTGCTAACGACTCTAAATCTTTCGAAAATATCATTCCGAAGAAAGGCAATGAGACAATTGTCAAGGCTGTTAAGGATGTTGAGAGAATTGTGAAGACCTAAGGCTTCTTTGCGAGTGTCAGGTTTCTCGCATTCATTGTTCGCCATGTGAGATAAAGCATTCAAAATTTCATACCAGGATTGACATACACATTTGCATGCATCAGCTTGTTGCATTGATGATGAGAAAAAGTTATAAAGCTGCTGTAGAATAGCAAAGAAGGCTACTACCATCAAATTACTTTTGACCACAAGATTGAGCGAATTTCGTGCACATGGAACGTAAACAGCCAGGGGGTTCGACTCAAAAATTCTCGCTTAAACTCTTGAATATATTCCTAACATGTTACTAGCGTTGTCATATGACTCACCACGGCAGTTTTTTACATCCAGATCGTCTTCAACTAAGACATCTAAAATTGCAGTAACCATATCTTCTCCTTTGTGAACACAATTTGGAATGAATTCAAGGACATGTTCTTCTGGTGAACCTTTTTCAGATGCATATCTTATTATAATTGTTAGTTGGTCGAAATGAGCTACTTCCGGAGTCGAATCTAAGCTAATTCAAAAATATTTAACTAGCTTAACTTCATTTACTGTTTCACAAACTACGCTATTTCCAATAATATAAATAAACTCTTCACAAACAAAAGATGAAAGATAAGACGTTGTTCCACTACCTTTGTTTCCATGAAGCTTGATATGTTCTGATAAAAAAGTGTCAAATTCAGCTATCAATTCTAGAGCCATCACGTAATTTCTAGAGCGCAGAGAGCCAAATTGGTCATCAGCGCCTCTAAATGATAATCCGCGAGATGCTAAATGTTTCACGGCTGCTACTACACGTTTCAACACATTCCTCCAGTAATTGATTTGCTTTTCAGCTTCATAAATTGAAGCCTCGTCGATTCGTTCATTGATGCTTTTTCTACTAAAAATCGACATAATACTGTCTTTATGCTCTGTAAAACTTTTAAATTGTATTACACGGTCCTGAGCGTCTTTCCAATAATTAAATTCCACGTAATCGGTATTTTTCTCTTCGCTCTCTATTCTACCCTTCTCCACCATGTCTTTCAACCCTTAACGTACCTGGAAACAAATAGTTAAATATCTTTGGAACTAATGAATCGAATTTTATGAAATAAAAGTAACTAAGAAATATGGGAAATTTTTTTAATTGAGAAAGGGTCTAACATAATGTATTCCCAAATTTTGGAAGGAAAAGTGAGACCTCGCAATTATATTCCGAAATTAATAAAAATCAAAATTTCACTTCATCCCCGGGTAAAAAAATTTTGGTATGGGATTGATCTAGGAAAACATCTGTGAAATCGTATGGGAGTGATCTCTCAGATAGTATAGTAAAAGTATGGCATTTGAGACGATCCCATACTTCATGTATGTTTGAATGAAGTATAGTGGATGTATAGTTCAAATATAGCTAAAGTATAACAATGTATAGTTGAAGTATAGGGGAACTATTTTGAAAGTATATCTGAGAAGTATAGCTGCAGTATAACTGAAATATAGATAAAGTATAGCTGATGTTCAGTCAAAGTATGGCTGAAGTATAAATTTTAAGTATAGCTCAAGTATGTAAATTATGTCTAAAGTATAGGAAAAGTATGGCTATAGTAGGTATAGCCGTATCATTGCTGATGGGAGATAATCAGTTATCTGAAATACATGAAAATAGAAATCCAGAATCATGATTTTCACAAGGTCAAAGAATATTGTTTTTAAATTCTAAAATAAGTGAAATGCAAATAAGTTAAATGTTAATTGTGACATTAATTATTTAACTTTATGAAATTTAACACTAAACATTTCAACTAAGTAACAATTTTATCAAACCTTTTTATGCTACCAATATTATATTTAGGAATCAAAGATTCTGGATCTTTTACCAATATATATGACATAAGAGTCATATAAGTAGTCCATTGTATATCCATTGCATATTCTATATCCTCACGAATAATATTCAAAACATATTTGACTCACGAAATGACTTGAATCGCGAACTTTTTACATTTTTGAACGAGCTGTCATTTATGATTCATTATGTTTTATCACGTTGCTAGGGTATCTTGAAGAACAAATGAGTGCAATTCTATGTCCGATACTTTTGCCATACTTAAGTATAAATGAAGTATAATCTGTACTTCAGCTATACTTAAGTATATATGAAGTATATCCCATACTTCAGCTATACTTCAGCTATACTTTAGCTATACATTAGCCATACTTCAGCTTTACTTTATATATACTTTATCTATACTATTTCAATATACTTGAAGTATGGGATCGTGTCATTTACCATACATTTGATATACTTTGGAAAGTCAATGATTGATCACTCCCATACTTATGATTTTTACTCGGGTCAGGAATAATTGAAAAATGGATTTACAGGCCATCTCAGCGGAATTCCCTATTGCACAAAATAATAATTCTTTCACGCAAAATGCAATAATAAGAATTTAAAGGCAATTCGCAATCATGATGAATTTGCGATCATGATGAATTCGCAATAAAAATTCAACAGGTCAATAATTCCATTCTCTCATTCCCGCTATTAACATTTCACCATACAAAAAAATGTCTTACCAAGCAAAATTCCCCTCTTAAAAAAATTGGCAGCGCATCGATCAAGATTGATCACGGCAGTTCGGGGAGCTTCATCACCCGAGTAAGAAGTCTCGAAAAGGATCTCTTCCGAGATACCCCGTAACGCCCGTTCCAGTTGAAAATTACAACGGTACCTCGACGTAACCCCTTACGGTTTGCTCCCCAAAGTTGAGATTGTAAGTCCGAGAGCGGCAAAGATTAAAGGAAGGGGGAGACGGTGTGCTTCCCGGGATTGAAATTGTTGGTCTGGAGAAGGCCAATATTAAAAGAGGGATAGATGTGTAAAAAGTTAATAACTTCACCTGACTAGGGCGCGTTTGAAACCGAGAAATGTAAAGGGATGAAAAAGGATTTGTTGCCCCTTTTTTTAACGGAGTGCATATCGAACTTCATAATTGCAAGCGAAAGTTGCTTCAAGGTATAAATTCATACGGCGCCACCAAATACAAATTAACAAAACAGAGAACCTCTACAGAATGAGATATCTAATCGAATCTCAAAACGATAAGGAATTCCGTTCAAAACGATTATATTGAAATTTGCAAGGAGAAATCCCAATGGAAGAGAGGATTATAAAAGTGTATTCCTTTGTTCCTGGTTTAAAGGGGCCACTGGAATTTTTCTTTGTGAAAAAAAATAAATTCGCGAATAGGTGGAAATAAGGGTGCTTATTTCGCAAACCGCCCGCAAGAGAAGAATGCCATCCGAAAATAAATTTTCGGACTGCCTTCCCCCCGTGCAGTAATTTTAAGAATTGAAGCGTACTACGACAAGGCGTGAGTAGAAAAGTTGTATCGTTCTGATTTATTTTAACTCCTGTTATGGATTGGCTCAGCGTCATACAATAGTATATTGCGTGAAGAGGTTCGAACGGTAACGATTTTACGAGTGCGAAGTTAGCTGCCCGAGCGAAGCGAGGGCTGATATCACACGAGTGAAATCGTTGCCTCGGCCCGAGTCATGCATACAATTTTTCATCATATCGCTAATCAAAAATTCGACTTGAGATGCCTGTGGAGCGGGTCGAAAATGAAAAATATATGTAATAAGTTTTCTTGATTTGTTTTAAATAAAAGAACATATTTTCATATTTGTACTTTGAAATCATGACCTGCACATGGTAAATATTCAGGGGGTTGTTTGAATAGACGTATATATATTTCTATGAAGAAAATTGAGTTTATTATCTTTTAGAACGGTAACCTATCTATTGCTATTTTCACTAAAATATGTAAAAATAAGAAATATAAAGTAAACGAAGAAAGAATTTCCACTGACCGAATCACAGGTAATACCCTCTTGGGTGAGGGGAATTGAATGCACGATCGCCTACAAAATTGAAAATTCATTAAAAAGGATTTTGAAATATTAACATCTTATAACAGGATGGCAGTTTGAAGCCTCCGCAACTTTAACCATAAGGCAAGAAGGGATTAATAATTTAAAAAAAAAATTATTAACCAGGTTGGGTTACAACGCAATTTTCAACTAAATTGTTAAAACTGGAATAGTTAAATTTCCAGTATAAAAGTTAAATTTCAACCAAAAAGTTGAATTTTCAATAAAATAGTTGAACTTTCAACCTGAAAAGATAAATTTTAACCAAATGATCGCATTTTTAACAAAAAGAATTAAAACTTTGGCCAAAACAGTTTAATTCTCAATTAAAAAGTACGGATTTTATATCCAAAGAGACAATTGACCATAAAAAAAGTTGAATTTTCAAATAAAACAAAGAATCATTTTCCAAAAAGAGATAAAAATTCAACTGCCTAATGGAAAATTCGCCTTTTTTGTTTGAACACATAAATTTTAAACAAAAATTGATTTACAACCGAATACTTAACTGTTCAACACTGCGATTACACCTACCACCCGTAGGTCCCTTCTTAACAAAAGTATGTACGCGCAATACCATAACCACCCTTCCCCCTCTCTCAAGCACTGCCTCTAGTAGCTCACAACCTCCACGCGTGGACCGTCTCTCTCTCTCTCTCTCTCTTGATGCCTATGTGCTTATTTATAATTTATAGAGTAACCAGAGGGAAATGAAAATGTAGTATAAGAAAACATAATTGTTTAACCGAAAACAACGCTTTCCTTTGTATATTTCCTCTTTCCTCTTCGCAAGTCACTCCATATTTCGGGAATGAAATAGTCAAAATTCCGGTGTGGTTTGTTACCAGCGAATATGTGCGAGGATGAATAATTTTCTTTGCTCAAGAATTAATATAGCGTGAAATATTATTTCATGCTACATTAGATCAAACTCTGTACATGAATAAAAGTTGCACATGGTCGCTCGTAACCGGAGAAGCTTTCGATAAGGAAATCCCTACGTGGCATTTCTAGCTTCTGAGGAACTAGCTTGCGAGATGACTCAAGGAATGAAAGAAGTAATATTCAAGAATAAAATAAAATTCTATGATTAAAAATTTAATGTAATCCACCTAAGTGTGGATTATAAGGATGAGACGTCGTATCATAAGCAAATGAGTTGTGTGGGTGTATGTGTATGGATTTGGATTACTACTTCTGCGAAACCTATATTTAAACCTTATAAAAATGTATAAAGCATCAGAACATCCAGGTAAGAAAGCAAAAGCAGCGAATGTGCGAGTTACGCTAGCACACATACGCATGCTCACGCGACGCCATACTCGATCTGCCTTTTGCCCGGGCCGTGTATATCGATGTCTCCTTCGAGCGCATAACCGGGCTGCACACGATAACTGCCACTGTTCGATGTGCCTCGACCGCTCTACTCTCTTCTCTCTTCTGCCTTCACTTTCCAAACTCTCCTCACATTAGTCCGTCTCGATCCTCGCCATACACTATATAGGAATGACCTCTAACACCTTTATTTTTCACTTCTATTAAGAAAAGCTAGCTGTGGTTGTAGTACCATTACTGAATGATCTTAAAGTTACCATGTGAGAACATTTTGCTTTATATTTTTTTAAATTACATTTAATCATTGTTTAAAATAAATTAATTTACAAAGAGAAACATTAACTAAATAGAATATTGAATATCTAAATAGCAAAATACTAAAAACTGTGTGCATTAAAATCACTATTTCATAAAATTGTTATAATAGGCAAACACGCGCCTCAACGCGCGCAAAATCCTGCCTGTGTGGCTTTTGTAATTAGCGTCCCATTTGAAAAGTCGCAAATTGAGGCAGAAATCTTTAATGGAAATCAATTTATTAATTCTTTCACAACAACTTAGCGTTTCCACATTTCGTGGCAAAGGCTGGCAACTTAATGTTTTTTTCAATCGAAAGATGATTAAATGAGAAATATTTCTACCCATAAAACATTAATAAAAATAATTAATAATATTGATAAATATGAAATTTTTAACACGTGAATCACTTAAAGGAGATAATACACTACAATTATATATAACCATTTTTTAAATATTTTTTACTGGTGTTAATACAGCAGCTCCTAAAGTTGAGATATACAGGGTGTCCAAAAAGTCCCGGGACGGCTAAATATTTCCTCAGGTAAGATATTTTTCAGGGCGTTCAAGGTCATTATTGAAGGAACGTTCAACAAGGAATTCAATGGTGACCTTCATTTTGATCTTGACCATGACCTTCACGGTCATTTCAAGGTTAAATTGATTTTTTAAAATGGGAACCTCTATTTTTGACCCCGGGAACTGAGAGAGCGGAAAATTTTACATCCAGGTATGACCTTGACAAATCGAAAATTTGACATGGAAAGGTCTAACAACGTACAGCAGGATGACTCGACCAGCATGCATTTATGAAGAAAATGTTCCACGCAAGAGCTGTAGCATTTTATACTCCCGATCGATTGGTGACTTTGACCTTGTCTATGGCCAGAACCTTCACCAGGACATTTTCTTCATAAATGCATGCTGGTCGAGTCATCCTGCTGCACGTTGTTTGACCTTGCCCTGACCTTTCCAGGTCAAATTTTCGATTTGTCAAGGTCATATCTGGACGTAAAATTTTCCGCTCTCGCAGTTCCCGAGGTCAAAAATAGAGGTTCCCATTTAAAAAAATCAATTTGACCTTGAAATGACCGTGAAGGTCATGGTCAAGATCAAAATAAAGGTCACCATTGAATTCCTTGTTGAAAGTTCCTTCAAGAATGACCTTGACCGCCCTGAAAAATATCTTACCTGAGGAAATATTTAGCCGTCCCGGGACTTTTTGGACACCCGGTATATGGGTATACATGACACGTTGAGAGCGATTTCTCCAATTTGTTGAACTTTGAAACTTTTGAAAAATTGCTTCAAATCATAATATTTTTTGATTATTTTTGTAGTGGCATGTACTTTAGATACCTGTTAATAGATTAGCATCAACATTTCATAAAAGAAATAAAACTCATTTTTTGACTTTTGATCACCTTTTCGACCATCCGGACCACTGTGCGTCCGCGCCGGGTGGAAGACCAGCTCGTTGATCACTTCAAATCACACTTCAAAATCGCTCACGGTGTTAATGAGGGCTCGTGCGGAAGCGTACTTATCATCACTCATGCTTATGGCCCAGCGAGTTGTAAATCACCGCAGCCTATCCCCTCCACTAGGTAATCCCTCGTTAATGAGAGTGGGCACCCACATACACTTCTCAAGGAGAAGAAAAAGGGAAAATGACACGTGTGGTTCCGCCGAGACGAACCCCTCGAATGCTGCAGACAATCCCCGCCTTCCAGGAAGTAGAGAGCTTTTCAACCAACAGAGATTAGTTCAATGCTCCGTTAAAAAATAAATTTTCAATTAAAAAAAAATACAACGAAATAATTGAATTTTCCATGAAATAATTAAATTTTCAACCAAATAATCAAATTTACGACAAAAAGAATTAAATATTCAACCAAATAATTTAATTTTCAAGCAAAAGGACTACTTTTCTACCAAAGAAGATTAATTTTGAAATAAATAGTTAAATTAAATTGCTGAACTAAGTTTCGGGGACGGGGGACAAAAAAAGGGTGATATACAAATTAAATGGGAATTATGCAACCCCCATACACCCTCTCTCTTTCCTGTATAAATATCGTTCAGGAATGTCGATAAGGAATGAAATGCGTCGTTGAGTGTGTGAGTGTGCGAGTTTCCTCAGGACTAGAATTGTCCTGTAAAAGGACAACGAAAGCAACGAAGAAAAATTTATATTTTGGCCCGCATGGAGGAATGATCCGCGAAAACTAAAGTTTCAACCAGCATTCCTTCCATTTGGTAGTTTTACGTATAGATAATACAACGAATGGGTGAGTACTGTATCGTTTCCAATTTTTTTACCTCACTATCACAATAATTGTGATAGCAGCGCAATAATAAATATGTGTGAGGTTTAGGTTTTGTTGTTTTTTTTTATTTTTGTTTTTCTTGTGCGGGAAAACAAACACATTTACATAAAATCAATGCTTGTATTGGGTAATTAATCAGGGGGTTGAATGAATAAATGTTGGTTAACTATTTTTGTGTAATCCAGAGTTCATTACTTTATTTTAAAAATGACTACTAACTGAATTTCTTAGATATCAACAGTTTAATATCTGGAATATAAATATAAAAAGAAACTTCCACTGACCGAAAATAGGTTATATCCCTTGGATGAGGGATAGTTGAGCAGACGATCACCCACAAAAATAAATATAACATCCTGTAAAGGGATAGCAGTTTGGTCTAACGGTCTAACGGGGAAAATAAAGAGGACAAAAGTATGAGAAAATTTTGTTGAAAGAATAAAAAAAAATCCGCTATCTTCCATAGGTTTCGAGTTATGATATATCGAAAAATCCCCACTTTTTTATTTTCAGCGAAAAATCACTAAGTTTCAAAAAACACTGTGTACCTTCGAACCCAATTACTGCACGAAAAAGTCTTCCACAGGTGAGTGAAAGTAGACTCAATTTGCTGTGATTACAAAAAAATAACAATGTCTTACCTATAATAGGTCATAAGTTATGACCCCTCAAAGCTGCAAAAGACGTATTGTACATGATAAATGAATTAGATACACTTATTTGGGACAACAATTTCGAAATATGAACGTAGTTATACTTTACGGTACGCTCAGGTGCCTCTATGCAGGAAGAGTGCACTTTCCAAGGTCATATCTCGTGACCTATTAAGGCTAGGACACTTTTTTTTTATTCACGCTAAATTGACTCCAATTTCATTTGTTCTGTATGAAATTTGTCGTAGGATCCACAGGAAACGAGGTATTTTACAAGAACACAACTTTTTCGTTTTCAGTCAAAAATGCGAAAAAAGAATGAAATTTTTGAAACCTTGCAATTCCCAAAATAATAGGTCTAAAAAATTTTTTTTTTAGATGTACGCAAAATTTTATAGACTCTATTTCATCCTCTGGCATAATCAATGCAAACTAAACCTGACTCGATTTATTTTGAAAAAACTGAACTCCACTTTTTTGCCCGTAAAAACAGGCAAAAATGGCCAACTTGGAGGGGTCATAACTTAGGACCTATTACAGGTAGGACATCGTTCTTTTTTTGTAATCAGAGCAAATTGAGTCTACTGTCACTCAAATGTGGAACACTTTTCGATGCGGTAATTAGGTGCGATGTTACACAGTGTTTTTTTAAACTTGGTGATTTTTCGCTGAAAATCCAAAAAAGTGGGGATTTTTCAGTATATATAATACGAAACCTATGGAAGACAGTGGATTATTCTTTTAACCAAAGTTTCTTATAATTTTGTCATCTTCCTTTTTCCTGTTGGACATTTTGCTCTAAAATGCAATGAGAATTATCCGTCCACGCAAAAGTAACTTTGGGAACTGTTTAAAAAAAAAACCCGGTTTGGAAATTGATCTGTTCTAGAATTTTTGACATGTCAAATGGGACCCCTTAACGAAACTTTCTCATTAATAATATATAAAAGTAGTACCGCTCGTCAACGACGAGCGGTACTACTAAGACACAATTACTGTTGAGCTGTATCATCCATTTTTTTATTATACAGGGTGACCCATTTTAATCTATAAATCCAAATATCTTCTAAACTACCCCATCTGCATAAAAAACAGTTCATACAAAAGTTGACCAGGACATAGGGGGCCATTAACTGTACCATTGATTTTGACCTAGAGGTCATTTCAAGGTCAAGACGATTTTTTAAAATGGAAACCCGTTTTTGACTGCAGATTTGAATAGAGCGGACAATTTTACGTCAAAAATGTACTATGGGAATCTTGTTTTTGTGACCTTGGAGAGGTCAAAAATCAAGGTCGAATGTCCAAAAAACGATCAGATGGTGGTCATGTTAGTCACAAGGTGGTCAAGGTGGTTCACACTTTTAGATTTTATCGACTTTGTTAAAGCATCTTAAACGTTTGCTTTACCTAAAAAACCATGTAAATTCAGAAAAAGGGCATCTGGTCATTTTTTTGACATTTGACCTTGATTTTTGACCTCTCCAAGGTCACAAAAACAAGATTTCCATAGTACATTTTTGGCGTAAAATTTTCCGCTCGATTCAAATCTGCAGTCAAAATTTTGTTTAAAAATCGTCTTGACCTTGAAATGACCTTGAAAATTGACCTCAAGGTCAAAATCAATGGTACAGTTAAATGGCCCCCTATGTCCTGGTCAACTTTTGTGTGAAGCATTTTTTATGTAGAGGGGGTAGTTTAGAATATATTTAGATTTATAGATTAAAATGGGTCACCCGTATGTACTTCTTCTAACATGCCGCCATATTCTACTCATTGTAGGATGTGTTCTCTGAATTTGCTTGTTCGCGTTTTTGATATCATTGATAAATAAAAATAGTTCAGTTTAGGGGAAGCCTCCCCCACACGCGCAATTAGGATACTGAATTTTTCTCTTTCTTTGTTTCTCCGGAAGTTTAGGGAGCAGGTACCGGGGGACAAGATTAAGAAATTTTAAAGTGCTTTGACCGTACGTGACAGCTTTGTCAGCCATTTGATGAGGAAGTCTCAATACACTACAATGAATACCACCTTCATTTTTATCTGGATATCCTTGACCCTTCTCACAGCAACGATATGGTGAAGAAGCCCAGGACACCCACCGGATACTGATGTTCAACAGTAGCACCGGAATCTACTTCGTGGATCTAGGACCAATGAGGCAGACATCTAGTACGTGGAGAATTATCACCTTTCTCCACATCAACGAGACTCGCTTGTTTTTGGAGGTCCAGAAGCTTGAGTTAAAGGCTCTTCCTGGAAACTGCCTTTTGATGCTCGAAGAGGAATGCAGTCAAATAATCGAGAATTACAACCTCGATTCGAAGTTGCATATAGCTGAGAATCTTCAACGATAGGTGCTCAGAGAAATCGACGAGCTGACGCGACAAACATCAAGAAAAATGCCATCTAACATGCCTAAAGGAATGAGAAGTCGTCGAACAACACCTATTTTAAGATTCCTAGGTGGTATTCTAGGACCCGTCGTTGGCCTCCTGATATACGATCAACGACAACGCATTGAGGAGGAAATCAACACCCTCAACCAAGTCGGAGCGAACATCTCCCACCCCTTCGGACGACAGAACCACATTGTTCGAGCGCAGTTAGAACAAATCCATCAAGGAAGTAAGGAGCAGAATGAAAGACAAGAACGGTTGGGGACCGGACTTGAACAACTGACTCGAAGAATGAATAAAGCAAGCCTCAGTTCAACGCAGCTAGGTTACACTGCAGCGTTGAACAAGGTTTTGAGTGTTATCGATAGTAGCTTACAGCATTACATAGGATCCGCTGATCGAACCCTCGAAGTTATACATGCAGCACGACGAAACTAATTGCTTCAGCGTGGAACAATTAGCAACAGTGGCTACTACACCATAATCTGTAAAAATGGAACCCTTAAAATCTTTCTACATGTCCCTCTCCTAGATAAAAACTATTACAACTTGTATCAGCTGCACATGATACCGGTGGTGCAGCCCATCTTCAGAAACGGTTCAGGAAGAGCATATGTCTGGTCTGAATAGTCGCACATTGCGATGGATGATGCAGAGCGAACATATATATCCTCATGAAACAAGGAGAGATGGACCACTACAAATATGTGGAAGAATATTACCTCTGTCTAGGTAACTGCCCAACCTTCGAAACTTCCTCGCACGAAACGTTTGAAAGCGAATTGCTGAGAAACCCAACTTTCAAATCATCGCGGGTCTGCGATATTCAAATATCGTACAGATCGTTGTCTTACTTTGAGGCTATATCATCATTGGGCGGCTGGCTCTAATCTCTGTTGGGTATTCTTCACGCCAAAGTATTTTGCCCGGCTCAACATACGAAAATCTTAAAATTATCCGGAATGGGGCTACTACAGATAGCACCTGGATGTAGAATTAAGACGGACAAAATAAATCTACCTGCTTTGACATCAAGAAAACAAACCTCGGAAATTGATCATAGAACTTATATTCATTTTGACCTGTCCAAACTGTCCTCCGTACTGTCGAAAGGCCAGACCTTCGCGGAATCCCGTGAATTAAGATCCAGCACCTCTAAAGATTCCCTACCTCAAGAAAAAACCTTTCAGGAGAATAAAACGGCGTTGGACCAGATTGAACGACAATTCGAAGAGATAAGTTTCCAACAACAATCAAGGATGAACCAAGATACGTTGATTCATGGTTCTTACGCGAGCATTGGAGTTGTTGCCCTTGGACTTCTCGCATTTTGTTGCCGCTCACCTATTTTAGCCCGAATACGAAGCCTAACGCAATGCGTCCACTCAAAATCGCACCAAGAATTGAACACCCGCGGAGGCAATGATGGAAACACACAGAAAACGTCTCCTGTTCACATCCCGTCAACCGCTGCTATTTCTTCCCTGTCATCAGTATCGGTCGTAACTATCACAGTCTCCGAATCCAAATCGTCATCGGGAATTATCGATCGTACGTTGATAATTCTGATTTCCTGATTGAGCGCCGCGATTGCTTGTTCTAGAGCCTCTTCCAGATGTGGGTCAATAGTGATCACTTCTACATCAACAGGCCATACTTCTATTTCTCGAATTGGCGCAATAGGTGGTCGAATATTTGGTCTGACCGCGAGTGTGGGGATTAACTATTCTACAGGCTTAATCAAATTATTGCAGATCATTGATCTTGCTGGTATTATCTTTATGGTAGCTTGATTTTTCTTTCCTGCTCGCTTTCCTTTTTTTTGTTTTAGATTTTAAGGAGAGCTTGGAGAGGGTTGTTTTTTGATTGGGCATTGGAAAAGATCAATGGAATGTCGGGTGAGGGACTCAAAACGCTGCGTATTCTGCTCAATGTCGCGCGAGAGAGTTGCTAAAAATGGTTAAATATTTAATTTAATATGCAAAACTCTTGCCTCCCCTTTTTATGAACAGAAACACGAATGCTCAAACGCAGCAACTGACCTTTTATTCGCTAAGGCATTAAGTTCGAGTCAGTGCGCATGAACCGCGTAATTTTGTAATTTGAGACATCGGTTTTCTTTAAGAAATTATTCAGTATTTTAGGAACTATAGAAAATTAGAAATTCTTAGTCGTTTATTTTTTATTGTCAGTATTTAAAATGCATGGCTTTCGTACCATTAGATAACGTTTTCCAGAGTTTCCGGATTATCTGGTGCCGTATGCAAGTCAGTTTTATTTTGTTTCTGCTGACACTGCTTGGCGTTCTTCGTTCAGCAGAAGTTTTTCTTCACTTGCTTGGCGGATGAGTGCAATAGCCTTGATTTTATTTCTCTTTGCGTTTACTTACTTCTGGCATGAGGACATGCACTTGAAATTATGCTGCATTTATTTGCCCTGCTGCATTATATTAAGAAGGAATAATAATTATAATTAATTCATTAATTAATTCTTAATTGATTTCTTGTCCGGCCTATATATGGCCAGAACAATTATCAATCAAATTCCATTAAATTCAATATATCAAGCAGGGAGTTTCATTTCAACCACAGAATTGCTAAACATAGCAAAAATTTTCTACTGCTCGTTTTATTGGCGCAAGGAGAAATGAAAATCGGAGGGAACGACGTTATTCTTTTTCAAAATTTATTGTTTCCGATTTAGAATCTGACTTGGAATCTGTGGTTACGAGATCAGTTCCGGATGCTTTCTTATAACTATTCTGCTCGATTTTCTTTTGAGCGTGGTCAATCAGGGAGTTAAAAAGATTGCTGAATTGATGGAAATTCGTGATTGGTTCGTACTTATCTTCCTCTCATTGAGGTGGTGGATTCATAAACCTGAGATTGAACTGAATGTTCACGGAAGTTCCGTTGGGCTGTGTCACTCTCTCTATTTCGTGAACAAGTAATTTACCAGACAAACTTTGTTCCGCGAATTTAACGCATAACGCTTTGTCTCTTCTCGCACGGAATTTCGTACCTGAGTGTGGCTTAAATTTTAATACTGAGACTGGACAACGTAGACATTGAAAAAGATTTATGCAACTATCAAGAAATATTGATTGTAAATTTTTGTTTCAATCTCAATCACTAAGCAGGTCAAACTTCGACTCTGTGAATTATTTGCGTTCAGCTATTCAGCATACTATAGCTGAATAGTGAACATTAATGAGAAGTGTTTAGCATAACTTAGCTGCATATTTATCGTTTTGATATCTCAGAATAAAAAAAAGACGACCGACATGACAGTCAAAAATTAAACTCACAATGAAGATTTGTCTAAATAATGTGAATAAATCAAGTTTCACTCTTAACTATTAATTGTGTTCAGTTATTTAGCGTAATCGAGGTGCATAATGAACACAGGGCAACAATTATTTTGCACACTATAGCTGCATAATTATTGTCTTTTATTTTCAGAATGAGAATCGACCACCCATTTAGAAAGAGAAAATTTTTTTTATTAACTTTTTGACTACGCACGATTCGAGCATTAATTACGTACAACCATTTAGCATACTGTAGCTGCATAGCGAGCATTAAAGAAAAATGCTAAGCATATTTCAGCTGCGCAAATTTCAAATACTTAGAGTAATTCAGCTCATCACCGTTAAGAAATCCGAACATCATAGGAATTAATTTGTAACCAGATTTGAGCAAAAAGGTAACGTGGCTGGACAACAGCGTGTAATATGACCCACCGCTGCCCCTATCAGTTTGTTACTTACGATTGAACTAAATATCGATATCTCTCAATTTTTCATTCAGTCCTTTGTACATTTTTAAATATATTTTTTAGGTACGTTGAGGCTTTTACAAACTAACGAACTTAACTCTACGTAAGTTCGTTTTTATTACTGTGTTTATTAATAACTACTCTCGGGACAAAGGTTTTCTTGGATTTCAGTGTTTTTAAATTATAAGAAATTTTATCTAAAATATATAAGAGCGATAAACTTTTACATGACCCCTTTGTAGTCTTAAACTATCGTTTTCCAGGAAGACTGGTTGTAGAGAGAAAGAAAGTCCTTGCTCCCATTTCGATTGCAAATTTTCCTTCAGAACCTCCGCGTTACACACACTAGCAACTTCTAGTCTTTTAATTTCATTTATAACCACCTTGGAAGAGAGATAGAATCCGTTTAGCAAGAATAGGGACAGAACTTTCAAAAAGTCTCCACTTCTCTATTCTGCTCCCAGAGTTTCGAAAGAAGAATTTTTCTCGGTGATATTTGTCACTTTATCTCGTTCCTTTTCGCGCTAAGCCTTAAACGCATTTAAAAAAATGTAAACAACTGGTCGGGCAAGACCTTTTCCAAAATAGGAGTTTAACGTGCGCACGGCGTTAATTAACTGCACCTTCTTGTTTCAAATTTATCAAAGACCGATCCCGTACAGCGGACGGGCGATCCGTCAGGAAAGATACTCTAAGGAAGAACAGGAATGCTTAGCCATCGTCCAATCCCTTGAACACTTTTGACCATACTCATACGGTCGAGAATTTATACTCGCTGGCGATCATAAACCTGTCCATTGGATGAACTACATAAATAATCCAGGGGCCTGGCTGCTACACTGGCGACATAAATTTCGGAACTACCAATATAAGTTCGAGTACAAACAAGGGTAACTGAATAGGGGAGTTGAGGCGTTATCGAGAAATCCTTATGACTACCCCTCCGAGAATTTGGAAAAACCCAAGGACCGTGAGGATCTAGATCGATCCACTGGACTTTGTTCACCCTCCCGAACAGTTAAACGAGGAACCATTGAAGGCTGAACCGGCAGTACCCAGAGCGCCTACTTTAAAAACTTCAAAAACAGGGCCACTCGCCCCTACCAAGCCAGCTTTTCCTCCCGTACCTATGCCTAAGAAACGCTAAAGACCGAAGAAAATACCGGTTCCTGAAACTAATCCGACGCAGCCAACGCACCCTCAAAGGAAGTCTCAGCTTCCGAGCTAGAGGATAGATCGATAGACAAAAGGCTAACGAGGCGTAGGGAGATAAGTAAATCGCCAGCGCCCGACAGCGACTTGACTACCGAATCATCCTCGGACGACGGGGATTCTGACCCCTCAGAACTTCCATTAATCGCTAAGAAGGATAATTCCATCCCCAAGAATGTCCCCCCTGGAATCAAGAGCCCCGGTCAATGGCGCGTGCAGGTTCCATGGAAACGAAGAGCCAAGAGCTGGGTTAGGTGTCTGGTCCGGCCCGAACAGCCACGTCAACGTCTAGCAGTGTAGCCAAGGTCGCCAGATTATTATTAATGCAGCCGAAATAGAGGCGGCGACAATAGCAGCCCAGAGGGCCGACGAAGCCGGTATAAATGAAATTCAGGATAAACACCGATTTAAAATTCCTGGTTAGTTGCGCGACTGAATGGATCCCCAAGTGTGAAGCCAATGACTGGAAAACCTATCAGAACAAGCCAGTAAAAAATCGCTCAAAATTCGAGAAAATAAATGCTGCTCTGGAACCCTTGGACCAAGGGATCATCGGTAAAGAAATGGCCGATAAATTGGCCAGGGAAAGCATCGTGGGTCTACCAGCCATCGAAGAAGCTTAGCTGACCCCCCCTCCCCCCCCTCCAGAATCAACAGTGATGCAAGTGCATCCAACATCCATAAGTGGCGAAAATGATGACGACGTTAACGAAACATCCAACCACCCGTTGTCATATTCCAGCCAAACTTCAAGGAAGACCTTCAAAAGTCCTTTGCCCAATTCGAAAATCAAACATCTCTGAGTTGGGATCACTAAGGGTTAGGAGAAAGCAAGCAACTTCAATGCACGTATGTCTCCGAGGGAAAACAAAACGAAGAACTACTCAATAAGTTGGAACTACTTGATCCCTGCGGCGCATATGATGACGATGTTTTGGAAGCAAGGGTGAAAAGGTTTGTAAAAGGGTATGAAAGGCAAGTTACCCACGAAGTCCACTAAAAGGAGGGAATCAAATCAGCACTAGAGAAGCCTGTAGAGAAGGAACCATCCCGACTAACTGAACAGTCCTCACGGCTACCTTCTTCGACCACTATTTCCTACGCCGGCTCCTGCAATGCCGCCAGGTGCTAGATCTACCCCATTCACCAATACTCAAAAAAACCCATGCTCTGAGTAAGAGGAAGGCTTATTTAAAAGGAAACCCGGATTGACTCCTCGACGACTGGAATCCGGCGGAGTGCTGTAAGGTTTCATAATGAGCCCATCCCCTACTTCCAGCTTTCTGATTGACGTCGAACTACAATATATCGACGACTATTCGAGTACTGAGACGCTCCCTAAAAACCCCACTGAAGTAAAAACGAAAACGATTTATGAAAGAGAAAACGTGCCCAACGTTTTGCACCAATGGACCGAACCTCTGACATACATACGGGGCAATTGCTTTCACTGTATATTAGAGGACTGTGAATCAGCAAATCCTATCGCAAAGCTCCTTATTGCTACCGAGCGTTTTAATACTCAATACCTATGGGAATGCAGGCCGAAGAAGAGTCAGCTACTGGTCACTCCCCACGGTTGACACCGCACCTACTCCGTTACGATAAAAAGGCGACTCGTAGATATTATCGACTGGAAGGAGGTGACTAAATGGGTTTTATTCTGTATTGGACTTTCTTACACTTCCGAAGACAAAATCCAATGCATACTCTTTTTAGGTAAGAATAATGCACGCCTGGTTGTTGATTTTCCTGATGCCTTTTACCACCTCTGTGGACTTCGATCCCGCAACGTACAGGGACACCTCACTGGAAACCAATACAGGGATTTATTACGAGCATCTGGGGCCGATGACATGAGTCATTGGGACCTGTAGAGTTACCTGGTTGTCAGCTCAAAACGCACGATAGGTCGTCTTCACGAGCCCCTTTTACACCTCAATCTGGCCGATTTATCACCACTTCTAAAGGAACATGGGATCCCTCTCTGAAGGATGGAAAAGAAAATCAACCTCTGGGGGATGCCTCTGTCAAGGATGAAGCCTTGTCCACCAATAAGAGATCCTTCGATGACTTAGAACGACAGATCAACGACCTACAACGTCAAGTTAAGGCCCACCATCCGACGCTGATCCAGGGTTCTTATGTCAGCCTCGCCCTACTAATTATAGGGTTATGTTTTTATTGCTGCCACTCTCGTGCCAAAAATGAAGTTGCCACGGTATGTCATTACAAACCGACGTTGATGCTGAACGACCCTCGGAGAACTCCGAAAAAATTTGCGTAAGAAGTGAACCACCTTTGACAAGCCAAGGCCCATCGACAAGCATGCCTGTGAGAGCGTGCCCCTATTTCCTTACCTTCGTACGAAAAAGTAGAAACATACGGGTCTTATTAGAAAGACACAATACTAAGACTATCCATCCAGATCGCCACATTCCAAATCCGGTATCCATACTTCCTCAAGTTTTGGTCCTAAAAAGAAGAAAAAATATACATGTAATTAAAAAAAATTAAAATCTTTAAATCCAAAATAACAGAGATTGTCCTATCCTTATTTAAAAGAGCAAGTTGCTGACTTGCTCAGCACAGGGAATGAAAGAAATTGTTATTAAAGATTAACACTTACTCTCATTGTCCGCGTGCACCATCCCACATTTGCATTTGATTCCTCGAGGCGCCATAAAAATGTAGCGCCCATACGGACAAAAGATATGGCTAGTCCCTCGCACACTGAAACATAAACATAACAACAAAAATTTTAGACAAAGAAAAACAAATAGATAGTACACATGTTGGAGACTCCATAATCCAAATCCAAAGAAAAGCATAAGGAAATCACAAAGTCAAAGATGAATTGAAACCCTACCCTAAGCAGATGCCAGAGACGAATTGCACGTGAGTGCAAGGCTGTGACTCGACATCCGAACGCGGCGAGAGATGCTGACTAATGAAGTCGTGCAATTCACCCGCTCGTCAAAACAGTGAATTCTGCGAAGTTTCGAGCTCGGAAGAGTCCGCAGCAGAAGATAAAGGCATAGACGGAACCTAACAACCCTTCGGCGAGGAGTTGGGGGCCGTCGTGCCCTCTCGCCACAATAAAATCTGTGTACAACGAGGAGTAAAATCCCAGCGCAGTTCCCAAGCTTAATAGTCGACTGCAGAAGGAGCTTATGGGCAGGCGATAAAGACGAATCGAAGGCGTATATTCTTGAAATAAAAGAAGAAAGTTAAAAATGCATACAAAAAAAAACACAGCAAAGCAATCATCAACGTACAAGCCCCCAAAGATCTTGCACAACAATTTCAGACTCAAAAAGTGAAAGGTCAAAATTACTTATAACTTGCTAAAAATCACGATTCGATGTTGACATGATCAAACACTCCCGCTAAATGACACTCGTAATCAGGCTCGGAGTCAGTCAGAAAGACTGATTAGTGGAGCAAGTGCTCCTCTCGTCATCCTCAGAAGTGTATATTAGAAATTGATGACACTAGCAAATTCCATAGAGACGTCATGCTAAAAGGGCCACCAGAGCCAGTGCACAAACGGAAGGAATCAAACACTTGAAATGAGGTTTCACATACCCTAGTATTTTACTTACCATAACATTACATCATGAACTCCTGGACCAACCACAATACATGTCACGAGTCACAACACTACAGTAAAACCCATCGTCAATCTCTTTTTATAGTAACAAAATTCAACCCTAGTAACCCAAATGCACTCACAAAACGCTTCTGATAAGGAATAGAAATTCCCAAAGAAAAAGTTACAACTTGCAAATGTCAATAATAAATATCCTTAGTGTACGAGAATTCATCGAGGACGACAAAGTACTTTAAGAAGGAAAGCCTGTTACGTCCCGGTTGAAATTTAAAATTTGTACATAACTTTCAATGATAAGTAGAACAGATAAGTTACTCATGGTAATTACTCATGCGGTTAATGGTGACTCTTGATCGGCCAGCGGTAAACTATCCGCGTTCGGTAACGTCACGAGCGTATGATAAACCAGGGTACCTTATCATGAGGAGATAAAAGGTCGGTAACTGAAAGAAATAACTTACAGATGTTATATATAGATGTGGAATATAAGTACATGCATATGTTTAAACTAGTATAATAATTTAATACCATATGTAACACATCAGTCACCTAACAATTTACAACGTAGCGATCAAGTGAAAAAGCATATATGTGGTCAGGAAATGCTTTATTCAAAAGCACCTGACTAGATATATGGAGTGAAAATAAGTTAGTTCGTAGAACCCATGCTCCTGGAAGGATAAGAGAGGAGGCAAACGATCCTCGCAAGTATTACCAAGCGGAAGATATTAGTCACGTTTTATTCAAACACTGTAAACTAACAAAGTCCCCACAGGTCTGATAAGTGACAAAAGAACCCACAAACAAATAATTGGTCAGGTCTTACCAGCCTGACATAATCAGCAACACTGGTCTTACTCTTTCGCACTTTTTTCCAAACTACCCTCGCCTTTGCTAGAGACATGACAAATGCATCGTTTCAATTTGCTTCATCCTTAAAAATTGTGTTAGCTCCGTAATATAAAAAAAATGTGTTAAATTGTAATGTTTTTTCTTTCTTTCTTTCAGTTTCAAATGATAAACGTTTATTTTTTAGCCTGCTGGCCTTAAAAAATTGACTTGCTTACACTTCCATTTTTTACAGAATTTTCTTACACCTAACCCTTAAAACTAACATCCTTCCACACCTGATATCTAACGCCGCTCGCTCTTATCGCATTGCCTTCCTCGCTTCGCCTCGCCTCGCTCGCATGTCCCTACTTTCTTGGTTGCCTCGCATTACCAAACTCTGCCTCCGCGACTAATACCTAATACTTATCTACTATTTACAATATTTACAATTACTTATATTTACTTCCTCCTCTATTTACAATCTTTCCTTCTCCATTCCTCTTCCTCCTTCCTTCTCTTCTTCTCCATCTTACCCAATACTCCCTTCACCCATGCTACTGCCCTTTTGTCCCCCCTTTCATGCATCAATACCTCCATGCTTATCCCACTCCTTTCCACCTCCACGCACTCCTCCAACCAGTGCTCCACTCTTGCCTCCCCCTTCCCACATAGTTCACACATCCTCTTTTCCCTAGCGAGCCAGAACCTATTGAAACCCTCCATGCACCCACATCTCATCCTCGCTATAAGCTCCTGACTTCCTTTCTCTCCTTTCTCGCACAAATATTGCGCTCTCGCCGTTGGCATAATCCACACATAGTTCACATTAAACCTTGTCTCTCTTATTCTCTCTTCCCCTGCTGTCTTCTCTCTCTCCATGCTGTTTTTCTTAACCAACTCATATACCTTCCTTCCTTCCTCATGCATCCTTCTCAATTCATCCATATGCAGTCCATTCGTTCTAAAATACCTTTCTCTTTCAACCTCCATCTTCCCTCCCCCTCTCTTGTTCTCCTTCTCCCACCAACACTTCCTAACCAGCTTACTTCCCCCCTCTTCCAAAAATTTCTCCTCATATTTACACGCTCGACTCCCCGCTAGAATCCCTACACTCGTTCTCCCCGTCTCCCTCCTGACAATATAATTAGGCGTGTTCCTTGCCAACCCCAGTGTCCACTTTACATACCTCTCCTGTATCCTATTTACCTCTTCGCTTTCCTTCCACCCCCACACCTCTACTCCATACAATAGCACACTCATCACTAGTGAGTCAAACAATTTCATTCTCCTTCCAAAATCATCTGCGAATAACTTCTTTCCCAACCCCCACACCTGCCTCATCACCACATTTGCCCTCCTCACTCTCTCTTTTATGTGACCATCCACTCCGCCATTCCTCCGAAACAAGAAGCCCAGGTACACAAACTCTTTCACCGCCTTTCCCTTCCACTTCCACTCCCCTTCCTTATCCCTTCCACCTCCTTTTCTGAAAACCATAACCTTGGACTTTTCCGCATTCAGTTCTAACCTGTTCTTATCCAGGTATCTTCTCAACCTCTTCATCATTTCCTTTAAGGCCTCCTCGCTTTTTGCCAACAACACTATGTCATCTGCATACGCTAGCGACCAAATTCTAACCCCTCCTATCCTGACTCCTCCTACCACTCCGGCCTCCAGCCTACTTTCCATATCCGCAATTAAAATCGCAAAAAGCGTCGGGCTAAGCGGACACCCTTGTCTTAACCCCCTATCCATCCAGAATCCCTCCGAAATCCCCTGTCCTCCTCTTACCTTATCTTTGGTTTCTTCATATATCTCCCTTACCTTCTCGATCAGTCCTCTCTCCACTCCCCTCTCCTGCATCGCCTCCCACAACCTTCCCCTATCCACCGACGGAAACGCGCCTTTTAGATCCACAAAAAACGCGTACACTCTCGATCCCTTCTTCGCTAATTCTCTATCCACCACGTGCTGCAGAACGTAGATATTGTCGATAGTACTCCTACCTGCCCTAAAGCCCGCCTGCGTCTCTGGCAATATTCCTTTCCCCTCCACATCCTTCCGCAGCCTCTCCGCTACTACCATCGCGTATACTTTATACGCCGTATTCATTAGCGTAATCCCCCTATAATTTTCCTGCCTATCCCTCTCTCCTTTCTTATACAGAGGCACTATTAATCCTTCTCTCCACCCTCGTGGGAATCCCTCCCCCCTCCATACTTTCTTCACTACCTCCTTCAGCCTCTCCCTAACCTCCTGTGTACTAAACAGCCATGCTTCGTTCTCTAGCCCATCCAGCCCTGCTGATTTTGACCTTTTTAACTTCCTTATCTGTTTCTCTATCTCCTCGTCATTCAACTCCTCCATCTCTGCCTCCCCCGTTCTTCTACTCCCATCATCTCTCTTCCTTGAATCTGAGCCCTGAAATGATTCTTTAAAAAACTCCCTCCACTCCTCACTCCCTATCTTGTCGCTTATCCCTACTCTACGCTTCCTAAACCTATTTATTATCTTCCAGACGTCCCCTTCTGTCTTAACATTTCCTAACTCCTCCTCCATCTCTTTCTCCTTTTCCTGTTCTTTCTTCTTACACATCAATCTAAACCCCTTCCTCATTTCTACGTACTCCTCCCTTTTCCCAGTACCCTCTTTCCACTTCTTATACTTCCTCTTCACCTTTCTTTTCATCTTTTTACATTCCCTATCCCACCACGGCTTCACCATTCCTTTCTTCTTCTTTTTGAATACCTTCTTTTGCACGCACCCTTTCACTTTCTCTTTTAAATCCTCCCATATCTCTTCCACCGTCTCCCCTTCGAAGCGTACCTTCCCTAACTGCTCCTTATATTTCTCTATCGCCTCCCTCGTCCAGCTAACC
>CAKNYM010052031.1:0-15084 GCA_932195095.1 Andricus curvator
TGGTTTAATTCAACTGTTTTTGATTATACAATAAAATATTTTTGGTGCAAATATCAATTATTATACTTTTTGTTGAAAATTTATTTTTTTTTCATCGAAAATTCACCAGTTTTTGATTTAAAATAGAACTATTTTGTTGAAAATTCCCTTTTTCGTGGTTGAAAATAAATTATTTTAACTGAAAAGGTAATTCTTCTATTTTTCGTGCAAAATTTATCTTTTTGAGTAAGTTTTGGTTTTCAAAAATATTTATTTCAATTTAAATAATGCAACGAAAATATTAAAAAATAGTAATATTTCACCTGTTGGAAAAATATAACTTTTGACTGATATTTGAGAATAAAGTTACTTTTACTCATGTAAAATACAAATTTTAATTCTGCAGAATAACATTTTCAGGACTCGAGTTATTGATAATATTTATAGTTCACAAAAAAAATTCTATCCCATTAAATTTGCACTTTAAAAATGTTATAACCTTAATAATATATAATAATTGATGTTACTTTTTTCGACCAGGGTAATTAATTAATTAATTTCTGATGTTAGATATTGCCGATTACTGGTTAAAAAATTTTCTGGAGAAACGAGAAAATATCTGCCTCGGCCAGGATTTGAACCGGTAACGCCACTATTCACGAGTTGAGCGTTAACCAATTACGCCACAAAATTATTTGACCTTTAATCGGCAATATCTAACATCAGAAATTAATTAATTACCCTGGTCTACGAAATAATATAAATTATTAAATTATATCCAGATTCGGTGAATTTATTCAGACTAGAATTAATCACTAAAAATTTCACAGGTTACAAAGATGCAGACTCGCATCGTCCTGTGGATATAGGAGAAACGAGAAACTATCTGCTGGAGCCCCGGTGGCGTAATTGGTTAACGCTCCACTCGTGAATAGTGGCGTTCCCGGTTTAAGTCCTGGGCGAGGTAGATTTTTTCTCGTTTCTCCAGAAAATTATTTGACCAGTAATCGGCAATATCTAACATCAGAAATTAATTACTTTATTATTATCATCCTCTACAAAATAATCAGTTCTTTTTCTTTTTACATTTCTGTTCCTATTTACTTTAATTTAATCTAAGAACACCTCACACGTCATTACCGTACGGCGTCCCAACCTCACTTTGCACAAGGATAAACTGATTTCCTCCTTTTTTTAGACAGTAACCTGAAAAACGCTTCATGTATCAAGTTTGCAAACTTTAGATGATCATAAATTTAATTTTTGCACATTTGTTAAGTTAAATGAATGATATTGTACAACCTTAAAGTCTGTCCCTCGATTTTTGTCATTTCAAACGTCATTACCGTACGTTTCTTTTTTCTAGTAAAATATTGTAGCTACAATTGAGAAATCAATACATAAATATTAAGCGTATATATTTATACGAAACTCTATAAAATTGAGCTTAAAATATTAATTTTTTTTGTGAAACCGATATTAAAACTGAAAAGTGCATTTTGACAACAAAAACGTCATTCCCGTACGTGCGTTAAAAACCAGTTTCGGAGTGAAAAAACATTATAAAAACCATTCCGTTACTTGCTCAGCGGTGTTTTCTTTCATAAGTAGATGACTTTTTATGATTAAAGTCTGTTATATCTTTTTAGAAATATTAAAAAAGGCTGAACATCATTTTTCTCGCATGATTCCCGTACGGTACAATAGAAGAGCGTTCGACTGCTTATATGCTCTATTTATAAATATACAGATCTCAAGAATTGAGCTAAATAAGTCAATTAGAAAGAAAGAGATGTGTTGGAAATTATATTACATCACAAGTAGGTAGATTTGTTATTACAGCTAAAAGGTGCAGAGATTCTAACATACAAATTTTAGAAAATACGTAATTTAATGTAGTTTGCCTTACACCTGTTGAATTTTCATGCGTTCATATTTTCAATTTTGATAAAAATGGAAGCATAATTTATTAATCAGTTACTTAGTTAGCAAGTGACAAGATGTAATAAATAGATTTCAATACATTTGAAAGACTGCATAATAAATCATCTAAATAGTTTTAGTGAATGTTGAATCTTTAATGGTACTACACGGAGAAAAAAATATGCCTATATTAGTAAGAGCACTAGTCATGCTTTTGTCGCAGGTTTCATTCTTGCTATCTTGGTACAAAATTCATTCATTTTAAGCAGGAATCCCTTTATCCTAAAAAAGTACAAAGCTTCATGCTTTTAAAGCCGTTATCCCTTGCGAAAATAGCTCGAACTTCTCCTTGCTATGGTTGTAAGAAAACTCACCCTATTAGAGTATGAGTACTCTTACAAACGAGATATTAGGTCACGCGCAAGCGCCGGTAGGCGTGGCCTAATATCTCTTTTGTAAGAGTACTGATACTCTAATAGGATGAGTTTTCTTACAACTGTAGCAAGGCGAAGTTCGAGCTATTTTCGCAAGGCACAACTGCTCTAAGGGCATGTGACTCCAGCAATAACGGCATGCGCTTGATTCTTTTATGGTATAGGACATTTAATGCTAAAAATGTCTAACCTGATGCCAATATTGGTAGAAATTCATACCAATTTCGCACATGAAGTTCCATGCTGTAATATTAAGAGCTCAGCCTACTATAACAGTATGGTTTTTTTCTCCGTGTACAGTCACATTGTTTCCATTTGTGTAATTTAAAACGTGTTTATTGAAATAAAAAATAATGGTAAATATTACACTTTTAATTTATTACGCCACACCTTACTTATATTCGAAAAAATTATCTACAATAGTTGAAGATTTTGTTTTTCCTAAATGGAACTGCCCCTTTTGGATGAGAAATTGTTAGATGTGATAAGATTAGTTTCCGTTATGAAATATGTATTTAATTCCTAATAATAATGTGATTGTCATTTTAGGTGCTAAAATTTGCCTAAAATTTGACAATTACCCATATGCAGGTAGCAGAGCGAATGTTAGGTTAAATGGGCAAATCCTCTTGGCTATTTATTATATTCATCGCCATGTGTCTAAGAATGGCCCTCTTAGACGAAGAAGGTGTGGATCTCGAGACAGTGCGGGTACGTGGGTTAGCGTTTGCAGATGATAAGGTTGTTATGGTAGAGTTAGTAGAAGGTTTGTAGAGAATGTTGAGCAGACTGATCGTTTGAAGGAAAGGGTGAAAAAACAGTGTGCAACAAAGTCTTATACGATGAGAAGATAGAACATGTTGATGAGCACGTGTATCTTGGTAGTTTATTGACTACTGACTGAAAGATCGACGGAGAGATAGACAGGCGTATAAACCAGGGTAGGAAGTGTATTTAACTGTTAATAAACATATTTTATAACAGAACCCCGATAGGAAACGTGCGGGGCACGTTACTCGCACGGCATGCGAGGCACGCGGTGTGTGCTGGGTGCGAGGCATATGGGTCGCACTTTGTGAGGGGCACGTACGTGCGAGGCATATGCGATGCACTTTGTGATAGGCACGATGTGAGGCGCATGTGTGTCGCACTTTGTGAGGGTCATTATATACATGATATATGTTATAAGTAATAAGCACATTTTTTGATAATAGTAGTATAGTAAACTATTATTATTGTGATGAAATTTTTAAAAATATTGATAATTATTATAATTCAAGATCTAATTAATTAATATTGTGAAAAATGTTTATTTACAAAAATTAAAACATTCCCGATTTTATAATAAGAATAAATTAGGAAAGTAATAAGAATTATTGAATGCATGGTTGTATAGTTTCAACGTACAATATGCATTTTATTTATCTTAAAACTATAATTTCAAAATTCAATCGACTATACAAATAACTTCAATTAGCCTTTTGTCAATTTGAATTTGAAATTAAGTAAAAAAAAATGAAATTTTTGGTATAATTTCTACTTTACATATTTATTTATGTTTATAACTTCAATTTGTGCTTTTAATTTCAAGTTTAACATTAAATTGAGTTTAAAATGTAATTTAAAATCAATTTAAAAAAAATTTGTTCAGAAATTAAAAAATGCATCTTTAATTTTCAATCGTATTGTATTCATTTTTTATTATTTTGAAGTAGAAATAAGAAGAGCTATATTTAAAAACTGCGCGCATTAGCTGAATAATGTACGGCGCAGACCCCGTCGCGTCGGTCGAACGGTAATCGCCCGACGCGCCGTAACAGCTGTTGTCGACTTCCGTTGTCGTTTTCGCACGGTTTCGTTTTGCGAGTTTTCAGCGAGAAAACGTGTCGGTTGTCGATCGCAAATTTTATTATTGCGATAGGATTTTTATGTGTAGTGACTCTGCGGCCCCCCGTTCCTTTCGATTTATGTTCAATCTTGTTTTTTTATTATTCAAACAACAAATAGGCTATTTACCGTTTTTGTTATGTTTCATTCAATTTCTGAAAGTTTCAGCGAAAAATATTTATTATTGTGGACACAAACGTGCTAATCTCGCAAAAGTATCAGTTCCTGAAGTTTGTGATATTAAATATTAAAGTTATGTAAATGCGTGCGTTTTAATGTTAGTATCGTTAAGGGCATTTTTTGCTTACGATATTTGCATGTTTGTGCCCAAAATAATAAATATATTTCGCTGAAACTTTGAGAAACGCGAAAAAGGATATAAATAGCCTATTTCTGTTTTGAATAATTAAAAACAGTTAATTTCAGTTCAATGTTTTCTTTTTTTATTATTCAAACAACAAATATTAGCATCTTTGTGCCCAAAATAATAAATATCCTTCGCTGAAACTTTAATAAGAGACGTGAAAACGGTTATAAGCAGTTTATTTTTGGTTTAAATAATTAAAAAAAGGTAATTTTTGTTTTAGGTCATCATTTTTTTTATTATTTGAACGAAAAATATACTCTTCACATACGTCTTTATGTTTTCTGTCAGTTTTATGTGCCTGTATCTTGTAGTTGTAGCGAAAAATATTTATTATTGTTGATACAAACATGCGGAAACTCAATTGCTAGTGCGCAACTAAAATGTATAAATATTCCTTCCACCCATAATAAAAAATACGTTCATGATAAATTACCTGTTCTTTATTTAAAAATATCAGTGCAAATATTTTCTGTACCCTCTAAAAATCCTAAATGTGCGCACGCACCATACCCGCACCGGCACGCATGACGTGCGACCCTCACGACGTGCGACACACCTGTCACGTATATGAGGACGCAGCTGTGTCATCCCCTGCGCGCACGTCGCGCGAGAAAATCCGCACGTGGTGCGACGCACGTGCGTCGCACCGTGCGCACACTTTGCTATCAGGGAGAAGGTTATGGACAGTGTAGGAGCCATTATCAGAAGTAAAAATAGAATAAAGCTAAAATAGCAATATATAATTTTTTACTTGCACCCACTGTGCTGTACGGTAGCGAGACCTGGACCTACCAAGAAAAGGATGAGAGTAAAATTAACGCTGTTGGCCAATATCTGCGGTAAAATGCGAATGGAAAAAGTCATTAATAAGAGGATTCTTAAAGGGAGATGATTCTCAAGGTCATGTTGAGAGAATGGATGATGAACGACTGACGAAACAAATATAATTAGGTAAAGTAAATTATAGGGTACCTATAGAGGCAGACCGAGGAAAGGATGGTTCAAATGTGTGTATGAGACCCTAATTATAAAGATATAAAAGGCCATACAAACGCAAGATCTTGCATGAGAAAATGTATGGACGTAAAGGAAGTTAAGGAGGTATGCCAGTACAGGAAAGTGTGGTGACAAATAGTTTATAAGAAATGCATGATAAAGTGCGTCAGTGGAGCGAGAGATGCCTGAAGCGTAAGAACTTGGATACTAATGGGCCCGCGCGGAGAGATTTACATGGTGACTTTGTGAAGCTTTCAGCCTAGGGTGATTGCTAGAGAGATTGATCTTCCGACCTGGGTCGGAACAATGTTGTGGAACGAACGTGTTGTTTAAATATTATATTGTGATTCATCCACAAGCGAACATGAGATTGTGCACTAAGTGTGCCTTAAGTGAAATTATTGATGCCTTTCTGAGATATATGTATGATTCGAGAATTAAAAACAGCTTTTGTTTAAAAAAGAGCGTTTGTAATGTACAGCAGCGATTTGCATAAATATTTATTTTAAGCATTAGATACACTTTTTTTGTTAAATCGATTTTTCACAAATCTTGATTTTGTTTATTGTTTAAATTTTGCTAACAATCAACAACAAAAAACGCTTTTAGCGTACGAGGATCGAACTGTAGTGGTCTAGGATTAATCCTTCAACTGAATCTGAATTCTGAATCATGTGTGTAAATTTGGCAACAGTCCTTTCTTCGAGTTTTTCACATTACCCAATCGGCGTTGTGGAAAACCGATAACAATGCTTTCGAGATTTTCGTGACACACCAATTTTTAGAGAAAGATTTTAAACACTTTAAGCATGTTGATTTTGTATTTGTATGTATTTTGTTCATATTGACACTTTAGTAATTCTTTATAGGTAATCATTTATCATTTCAGAAATTTGTTAAACGAATGTTTTCAGTATACAATAAGTAAAAAAGTTAAATTATTCTTATTATTCAAGTCTTTCTTTGTGTTGATAGGACGCTCTCAAATATGATAAACATTGCATAGATGTTTTGAGAATCTGCAAAAGAAATAATTAGAAAATTATAGTACATACTTTTTTTAATACATCGTTTGTCAAGTTATAAATTTAATTAATTTTATGAATTATGATATAAATGAGTTCAAACACTCACGCAAGTTCTGGCTAAAAATAATATTTCTTTGGATACAAAAATGCAGATAAAAACTTACTACTACGAATCTTTCAAGTGACAAAATGTACATTTTTCCAGCTGTGATATACATAGGCCTTTGAGATCTCAAAATCAGTAATTTAATTTCTTTGCAAGAAGAATGGGGTAAATTTGTCCATAAAGATTGATATGCAGCATTCCCAACTTCCAAACTCTGTGATTAAAATTCTTTAGTTAGGTATGGTGGCATTAGTTTAAAAAAAATAGTAAACAAATTCGATTTCATTCCATTTAAAAAATATTGCAATGAAATATTTAATTTAGAACTTTTTTTTACATAATCAGAGAAAAAGTATCAAATTATGAAAAAGTAAGAATGTTCGAAGCTTGCATTAGTCACAAGTCCAACAGTAGTATACATTTTTTTGTTTGGTATAAGTATTATTAAAATGTTCTAATACCTGGGTCATTAATTCATTGCTTGGCCAACAGTAAAGTAGAATTTGAAATAAAGCAATTAACACAAATGATGCATTTAATAGGATACCTTGCAAATCTACTGTATTTTTATTCAGTGTCTATAAAAATAATTGTATTAGATGAAAAATTGCGATTAGGAATGTCAAATAATTAAAGAAAAAAAACTTACTATAATTAGTTGAAATCCGGCGGTACAGATAGCGAGGCAACTCACGAGTAGTTGGCACAATGATATGTTATTAAATATTTCATTTAATAGTTGAGTAATCCTTTTGATTAAATATCAGTTTTATTTATTGTATAATCAAATAATTTTTTTCTATGATCAAACTGTCACGTCCCGCGACTCTTATAATAATTATTATTTATAACAAATGTATTATAATTATGAAACATTCATGGTCAATAATAAACCAATCAGTCAAAATTTTGACTGATCATATTTGAATTTTGTAAAAACCTCTATGAAATCCAATACCCATCTATTATTTCCAAAATCTTATGATAAATAAACATAATAGCATGAAGATCAATTGTAAGGACCAGATTGAACAGGAACAACGCAGTAGTTCAAATAGGAGGCTACGCATCATTTTTCGCTGAACTAACACAACGAATAGACGCGCCCACCAATAGACCCATCAATCAATTACTAAGATAACGATAAAAACTGTCTATATTTTCAATCGTCTATGCCTTAAAACACTGAAAGCTGCACGGCTGCATTTTCTGCATAGCTGCATTCTTACGTCTTTATCATACACTTCCATATACCAGATACCAGATTGTCACAAGGAACTAAAATCTTCATTAAGGAAACATCAATCATCGATGATCAGCATGGGAATTGCAAGATGACATCCAATACAAGAGCAAATCGGAAAACTATTTTACATTTAGAAATAGCTTCACACAAACAGACAGGAAAATAGATTCCTCGAATCTACACCTACACATTATTACGCTTCTTCCAAACCTAAGAGTATTCACAATCTCCATATGCTGATACCACTACATCTAGAACTTCTTACCGCTCGATATCTAAGAAGGGATACATGTATTTTGACAACTGCGCCATTCACCAAATATGGGTGTCTCTAATCATTGATTGGTTATTATATTTTACATACATTTACCACTACATCTAAAACTTCCTACCAATCAGGCATGGACTTTCTGAAGCGACAACTGTTTTGAGGAACCTAGAATTCAGTATACACTCTGTTGGTGCGTCTTACCAACGCTTAGATGGACGCTTTAAAATACGCTGGAAGGGAAGTCGCGAAGAAGTATAAGAGGATGGCGAATACGAGTAAGGACACAAGCCAAAGCGGGACTCAAACCGAAGAAGCTGTGGAGGTTACCACTCCCCAAATTGGGAAGCGAGAGAGGGAGCTTTCTATGAGTCCCGTCGAGGCAAGTGCACCCAGGCCGGCGACAAAGAATCCGAGGACCCGCACTACCACTGTGGTGTCCTCGACTCCGAAGAAGCCAGACGGAGAGACCAGGCCTGACACAAATATCAGGAAGCAGGTGAAGAAGGTGCAGAAACGAGCCCGGCCCGAGGCGGTTGTTATCAAACCGGCCGAGGGTATGAGTTACGCTCAAGTCCTTAGAGACCTGAAAGAGAAGGTAAACCCTGACGCCCTTGGCGTTAAAATCAGGGGGGTCAGGGAAAATAGGAACGGTGAGGAGGGTAGAGTGCGAGAACTCGTCCCTCGTGTCGAAGTCGAGGTCTTGGACCTCGACACAGTAACGGTTGCGGAAGAAGTCGAAGCGGCTGTAATAAGCCACTTTGGGGACGCTGTTGGAGAGGTTAAGGTAAGCCTCACAAAGAAACCCTACAGAGGTAATCTGAGGGCTCTGGTGGAACTTAAAGAAGAACTGGCGTCAAGACTCCTTCGAACAGAACACCTGAAGGTAGGATGGGTGTCCTGTAGAGTCAAGAAAAAGACGGAGGTTCCCCCGTGCTACCGCTGCCTGGGCTTTAGTCACATGGCGGCGGGCTGCAGGGGTCCAGACAGGACAAAGGCCTGCTGGAGATGTGGCAAAGATTTGATATACCCAACCAGGATGCCGAAGGCCGACGAGCCCGTTGTGTGGTTCCACCACACTACTGAAGACGATCATCGTGGTTGGATGACAATCTGATGAATGCGAAGGTGGCACGTAAGGTTCGAAGCCAAAGCACGGCTTAGTGGCCTTACCCCCATGTCCTTGAAGTAATGCGAAAGCGTTTCCGAGGACATGGGTTGGCAGGAAGAGGAGGTGCGTTTAGTGGGTATTACCGTTTTTTAGGTCGAGTCCCACACTCAGTGCGTAAATGCATTCTCACCTCCTCTAAAAAAAACTACACCTAGCACTGTGGCGACCTACGATTTTAGAATATACACGAAGAGAAGTTTGGTAGAGCCATGCACCTAACACGTGCAGTTGTCAAGGGGCTGCTCACTGCGAAATCTGGAAATCTTAAAACTGCGAATGCGGCAATCTGTATTGAATCCTCATAGAGATTTCCAAGATTTCGTTGAGATTGCCGGGAGTTCTGAGATTTCCGACCCCTGCTCGCAAGAAGAACTCACGTGGGATTCCACAGACTCGGCTATACTCGGCGGCTTTCGGATTCAGTCGGCTGTTCGTTCAACGCATAGGAGCGTATGTCGGAATGCTCCACACCACCTCACCTCTGTCCATACTTGGCTAAAAATTTCCAAGATTTCTCACGAATGCTAAATTGATGAGAGATTTCCAAGAGTTCCTCCAACAGTTCTCTTAAGATTTCCCGCGCAGCAATCTAAGATTTCTTAGTGAGTAGCCCCTCGAAAATTTTCGCGCCAATCACACAGTGAACAGCGCCACTTCTGTTTGGTAGAACGGCTCCACTGATTCGGGAAAACTTTTACCCCGAACAGGTCGAACTGCTAAACCAGCAGTATAGTCGAGCCGTTCTACACGCACGGCGCTTGCAGCGCAGTTCCGCGCTTGCGCAGTTTAGGAAAAGATGGCACCCACATTTTGGTAAGCTTGGGGTAACCAGTGCCTCGAATCTGGAGCAGACGCCACACCAAACCGAAGTGCAGCGACTCTCTCACCGGTAGCACGATGGTTTTACTAACTTCTCTCCGTGCAGAGATCGTGGGACCTCTAAGTTCATCACAGGTATATAGGTGTTGTCTTACTTGTGTCAACCGATTCTCTTGTTGGCCCGAGGCAATTCCTATCGAGGCAACCACAGTGGCAAGAACCTTTATTTCCGGATGGCTTGCCAGGTTTGGAACTCCCCTTCGCATCATAACAGATCAGGGCCGACAATTTGAGTAGTACATGTTCCGTGAATTAAACAGACTACTGGGAACTCAGCACCTTCGCACTACCCTAGTGGTAGTTCAAGGTATACAGCAGTGCATTTCTCTCAAGAAATTACTTAAATTCACGAAAGCGATTCGATCTATGCCCAATAGTTCAGGAATAGCAACAACGAGAAGAAGCAAATAGGTCAAAATGACCCACTTTGTCTTTCTAATATTAAATGGCCTGGTCGAACGCAGGCATCGACAATTGAAGACCACAATTAAGTGTCATGCAACATAGTCGTGGACAGAAGTGCTACCCATCGTTCTCCTGGGAATTCGATCAGCCTGGCGCGAGGATCATGAGTCAACCGCAGCTGAGTTACTCTACGGAGAAACGTTACGTCTACCTGGCGAGTACCTAGCACGAAGTTTGTGCCGAATTTGAAACGACACTTTCAAAATCTCAGGCCAGTTCCTGACTCCCGCCATGGTGTGAAGAAGACCTTGGTTTTCAAGGATTTACCCTCTGCAAAATACGTGTTTGTGAAACGAGGTGTTCCCAGTGGGTCCTTACAGCAACCTACGACGGACCATTTCCGTTATGTTCCATATGTTCAGAAGAAGAGAACTTAGCATCGGAGAAAGGGTCCACTCCAGGGCCAACTACATCAGCCAGTCCAGGAACGATAAGAAGAGAAACCAGCGAATCGAACCCGTTCTGGCAGACACGTAAGGTTCACAGGAATGTTTCAAGGGGGTTTTAGATAATTCATGTAGACATATCTTTACGTTCTTGTATATATTTCTTATGATAGATTTTTCTCTCTTTATTACTTTCTTTCTTAGCGCCACATATTACCTACCCTTCATTGGATATATTTTTTGTCTAGTCGTGTTCTTCGTACAATTATTTATGAACGTCATAAATGTTACTCAAATACTAGCAGGGGGGTGTATGTGGCGACCTACGATTTTAGAATATTATCTCCCGAAGTTGTCGAGAAATTAAATTGTACACAATTTTCTCCTTCCAACCTTTAGGCAGCTTTCACTTCCAATTTCATTTTTCAGTAATACTTCAAGGAAGCAGTTATTCACGTTCGAACAATCAAAGTTTATTACAGTAGCAGATCTTAGAAGTTTGAGTCCGACGGCGACCCGTAAGGGTTTGTCGGGGGTCAAAATTCGGCGTTGTCACATTTTCCAAAATGCTTTATTTTCTAGAATAAATTATCGGCAACCGTGTAAGGGTTGGTCAGCACTGACTCATTTTCCATCGGCTTGAAGAGTCAGTCGTGTCCGATACTTAGCCGTTGCGTCGCTGGGCTCAGTACTTGCAATCTACCTCCGATCTATCTCTCTCGCGCTCGACAACACGGTTCTACCTTTTTTTGAATAAACAATTATTGTATAGTGCAAATAAATCTTTTTATTGACTTCAATACCTCTCATCTTCGAATCAGCGTTATTGTGTGGAACGAACCCAACGTACAGAGGAAGCGATATAGTGCATTAGGACAACTGCATCATTCACCAAATATGGACATATGTAAAAATCCTCAATTCCAATTGGATATATAGACTTCCCACTCTTCCACATCACCGAAAATGGATACTTATTGGAAACTAGGCCTACCCTTACTTTAATATCACTCCTCCTTATGTGGATCTGAAGAAGGGCAATGTACATAAATACTGCCGCTCATAAAGAAGAAGTCAGTTTGAGTTCTAAGCTTACCAGTCTTCATCAGTTTGAGTTCAGAAACCATCTTCAGTAAACGACTAAAAAACAAGCTTGCCAATATAGAAGAACCATCGAAACTTGAAACTCCAGACCTAAGAGGGGGCCCGTTAACACAATATCACAAGGAATTTCTAGTATTTCTTACACCTTTGAAAAGTTAGCATCGGTGCGGATGTTCCAAAATCGAAGTTATCTCAAACAAAAGGACAGTCATAAACAGAAGGACGAAAACATTCCAAAAGGATTGATCTGTCACCTCCGAGGCACGTTCCGGTCCCACGAACGAGATAATAGAAAATTCCGTTAATATTCAATCTGCAACTATCAATTTTCATTGACACATCTTTCTACCTTCCTCTCTATACTTGTTTGCTAATTAGTCATCCCTATTTAAGGTGGAGTAAACCAGACAAGAAGATCTAGTTTGTAGCTTGGTGAAGTTAAGCATCCAGCCGTGCAATCATGTCTTACATTTGATCTTTCAACATAAATTCTTTATGCTCCTTATTTCCTGACTGAAGTCATCTATCTATTTGTATTTTCATTGTATAAATATGTATTTCCCACATAGCACATTTCCCGAATAAACCAGGTCTGTATCAGGTTTAAACCTATGCTTCTCCCGAAAAAACCTAGGACAGACCTGGTTTTTTCGGGAAGTGTGCTATGTGGGTTTTATTGGTAAAACCTAAATTTGTGTGAGTCAGTTTATTTCTGGTCATTCGGTAGTCATGCTCATCCCAGTTTTCTAGTTTAAAACAAAATTAGATTCTAAAACGAGGAACCATCTTTTAATTAAATAAAATATAAGGTAAGATACATCTCTTGGGACGTAACAAATCCAATAACATTTGAAAGAAACTCGATGAAAATTCAGTGATATTTTTTTCGTGGGCTCTCAGCACACTCACCTGATTTGATGATTGTGTTTCTGAATAATTTGTTTTATTGTTTCTTGCGAAACTTTTGAGTTTTTACCTAATTCCAGAAGTTCCTTTTGAAAAATACTAATTTGTGCACATGTATGAGAAACTGCAACGCAGCAAAAACTGTCCAATCCTATGTTAACAGTTATTCCGAGACAAACTCCAACGAAGACCTGCATTTTTTAAATTCTTAGATTCTTTTATTATAATTTCAACTTTATTTTTAAATCATTAAATTTTGTATGTAACCTGAACCGAATAAAAAACGGGGTATGCGACATCGGAGGATTGATCGAAATAATACCAAGCACTGCTTGGATACCATCTTTTTCGAATGGAATTATTATTCATTCCAAAAATAAGGGGTAAAACACATAGCTGAGTCGAGATGAAGTAGACCGAAAAAACAAATACTTTAGTGAGATTTTTTGAAAAACTGGCGTATTGAAGAAGGATATTTCTTCGATCCTTCGACACACATTTGTTTATAGTAGAATTCCAATCACTTCTCATGATATCCAACAAATCCTGCCGATTTACAACAAAAGAACATGTACACTACAATTTGTAAAATCAGGAAATATTTAAAATTAATATTTCGCTCCTACTCGCTTAAGGATTCAATCAATACCGATTAAACAATACAAAAATCAAATTTTTAAACGAACATTATTTATTGATAATAAAAAACACGAGCACGAGACTCGTCTAAAAGAATCACTCTATTTTTTGAGTTGGCCCCTCGTTGTAGCGGAGCTTAAATTTCTTTGATTTCACATTGAATACCTTTTAATTCTATGTATTATTTTTAATTGCTTGGAATGTTTTTAAACTCTTTCAAATTATTTTAAATTGATTTAAACTTTTTGCTTCCTTGAAATCTTCTAAATTACCAGAATTCGCTGATAATCTTTCAATTCTCTAAATTATCTGAAATCCTTCAATTCTTTTTAAATTTCTTGGCTAAATCTCTTAAATTCGTCTCAATTTAACTAAATTCATTGCATTACTTTAGATCCTTGAAATTCCTTTAATTACCTGAATGCCTTTAATTCCCTGACTTATCTTAAATCATTGAAATTCCTTTAATTATATGAATTCCTTTAATTCAAGGAATTTCCTGAATTGGGAGAATTCCCTGAATTCGAAGGAATTAAAAATAATGCAAAAAATTACGAGAATTTCAGAAATTCAGACAAATCAAGGATATTTGCGAGAATTTAATCGTTTTCAGAGTATTCAAGGAATTCAGAGAAATCAAGGAATTCGGAGAATTTAAAGCATTCAGAGAATTCAAGGCATTTAGGGAATTCAAGGCATTCAGAGAATTCGCGAAGTTAAACAAATTCAACAGAATACAAAGAATTCAACGCGAATTAAAAATAGTTCAAAATAATATACCAAACGAGAGAGTATTAATTACAAAAATATATACTGTTATCGCGTGTGCGTACTAAAACGAGGGGCGAACTCAAAAGGCAGAGTAGTGCTTTTAGACGACCAACTTGAATTTAAGAAATTAAAGGAATACAGAGAATAAAAAGGATTCAGATATTCCAAGGAATTCAAAAAATTCAAGGAATTCTAGGAATTTAGAGAATTCAAGGAATTCAGGTAGTTTAGAGAATTCAAGGAATTGAGAAATTTCAAGAAATTTAAATCATTCAAGGAATGCAGAGAATACGGAGAATTCGTGGAATTATGAGAATTCAGAAGATTTCAAGGAATTCAGAAATATCAAGGAATGCAGAGAATACGGAGAATTCGTGGAATTAAGAGAATTCAGAAGATTTCAAGGAATTCAGAAATATCAAGGAATTTAAATCATTCAAGGAATGCAGAGAATACGGAGAATTCGTGGAATTAAGAGAATGCAGAAGATTTCAAGGAATTCAGAAGTGTCAAGGAATTTAAATCATTC
>CAKNYM010052031.1:24871-40205 GCA_932195095.1 Andricus curvator
AAAACTGTTAAATTTTCAACCAATAAAGATTAATTTTCAAACAAACAGTTGCATTTCATTCAAGAAGATTGAATTTCTACTAAAATACACATTTATTTTTAAACCATAAAGACGAATTTTCAAGAAAATAGTTAAGTTTTCAACAAAGACCTACGCCCACGAATAATGTAATAGTAAATACTTGAACCAAAAATGATTTTAATTTTAATATCAAAAAAATATGGGTTCAACCAAAAGACGAACTTACAACACACTAGTTGAATCCTCAAACGAAGAATATTAATTTTCAACCAAAAAATATGAATTTTCACAAAAATTGTGGAATTTTCAAACAAATAATAAAATTTGTAACTAAAAAATATAATCGTCAGATTATAGATAAATAGAAATACAAGAAAAATAAATCACTGTTAAGAATATTATATCAGGGTGGCCGCAAAACTTCATTTCCAAAATTCCCTAAATTTCCCCTGGTCAATTTATTATTTTCCCTGTCCATAAATATTCAAATACCAGAATCTTAATCTTTTAAAATTTTTAACAAAGAATCTTTTTTAGTCCATCTTATAGAAATTTCCTGACTTTTCCCTGATTTCAAGACGTTTCCTGACCTACGACCACCCACTGATTTTGAGAAATAACTTACTTATCACAGATTCTCCTTCCGTAAAAATAGTTGTCCTTTTTCCTAATCGCATAGTTCCACCCATTTGTCCTTGATTGTGTTCTGGCATATCGATAACAAGTGGATTTTCTGTTTCGCTATCAAATTCGGTACTATTCGCATTACTCAGATTCAACACGTTTCTTCCGAATTCGATTACTGCAGTTTGCATTCCCAAACATATCCCAAGGAGGGGTTTGTTGTTCAACCTACACCATCTGCACGCTTCTATTTTTCCCTCGATTCCCCTTTTTCCAAAACCTCCTGGCACTATCACACCGCTGAAAAATTACAGAAATTATGTTATTAAAATTATTTTTTAATCATATTAAGAAAAAAGGTTCATATAAAATTATTCAAACATGTTGCACGGGAGTAATTTTTACTATACTTAGAAGGTTTTCATTTTTTTTTAGTTTAATCACTTTATTTTGTTTATAACATAGAAAATGTTATACATGACAAAATACTTTTATTTTATTTTTGACAAAATGCATGAATTTTCAACATGTAAATAATAAATTTTCAATCAAAAATGGAATAATTAAATTTTCAGACAACAAAAAATTATTTTTCAATGAAAAAAATCGAGTTTTAACCAATTAGTTGAATTTCAATAAAAAAAGATGAATTTTAACTAAATAGTTAAATTTTCAACCGAAAAGACGAATTTTCAAACAAGAACTTTCAACCAACAAGACGATATTTCCAGAAATAAAAGAATTTTCAAACAAACAGTTAGATTATTCAAGAAAAATATTAAAATTTTACTAAAAGAGATGAGTTTTCAAACCGAAATGACGAATTTTCTACAAAATAATTGAATTTTCCACCCTAAAATGAGAATTTTCAACAAAAAAGTTCATTTTCAACCAAATAGATTAATTTTCAACCAAATAGATTAATTTTCTACCGAATTGTTGAATACAGTCAAAATATATTTCATTTTCACCCAATAAAGAATTTCCACCAAAAAAATTTTCAACCTACCAAGATTAATTTTTAACAAAATAGTTAAATTTTAAAGCCAAAAAGACTTTTTTTTAGATGACAGTTATATTATTGACCCAGAAAGTGAAATTTTGAACAAAACAGTTAATTTTCAACCAAAAACGATGAATTTTTAAACCAAATAGGTAATTTTTTCACAAGAAAGATAAATTTTCCACCAAGAAGATTAGGTTTCTACCAAAACAGATGAATTTTGATCAAAATAACCTGCATTGTTAACCATATAGTTAAATTTTCAAACAAAAAAGATTAATTTTCAAGCAAATAGTTCAATTTTCAAATGAATATTTTAATTTTCAACCAACTAGTCGAATTTCCGACCAAGATAGGTGAATGTTCAAATAAAAATACAAATTTCCAACCAAAAAGATAAACTTTCTATGAATTTTCTACATAAAAATTAATTATTCAACCCGAAAATGAGAACTTTCCACAAAAAAATTAATTTTCAACCAACTAGTTTCATTTTTCACCAAAATGTTGAATTTCAACGCCAAAACGACGAATTTTCTATATTGCACCAGAGTAATTTTTACTGTACTTAAAAGGTTTTCATTTTTTTTCATTTTTTGTTTAAATGCAGGTATTTTGTTCAAAATTAATCTGTTTTGGTAGAACCCTAATCTTCTTGGTGAAAATTGATCTTTCTTGTGAAAAAATTACATATTTGGTTTAAAAATTCATCGTTTTTGGTTGAAAATTAACTGTTTTGTTTAAAATTTAACTTTTCGGGTCAATCATTTTATTTTGTTATAACATAGAAAATGTCCAAGATCAGATAATAAACTTAGCGACGATCTTCATCAACAATGGTATAACAATGTATATAAAATTATTAACTTTTTATAAACAAATTAGAATAAGCCAAATCGATTTATTCTAAAATTATCCAAATAATTTGGAATATGTTGAACAAAATGAAAGGGTTTCATTTTTAACAAAAAGTTAATTCTCAATGTTAATTAAAAACAAAAGGACATTTTTTCAAAATCGAACATTTCTCATCTCTTTTGAACTGAATTAACTTTGATTTAAAAAAAGTTAAGATCGAAGAATCTCAAAACAAAAATTATTTTGTCACAAAATCACTGGAAAAATAATAATAATTAAACTGGAAAATAATAAAACGTTATTTATCATTTTTTAAAACAATTTGGTTAAAAGTGTGATATGGAAAAACTAATAGCATATTCGATTCTGCCAAAAACTGGAACCAAATTTCAACCAAATAGTCGAACTTTCTACCAAAATAGGTGAATGTTCAAATAAAAATATGAATTTCCAACCAAAAGGATAAACTTTCTATGAATTTTGTACAGAAAAATTACTTATTCAACCCGAAAATTAGAACTTTCGACAGAAAAGTTCATTTTCAACTAACTAGTTCAATTTTTTACCAAACTGTTGAATTTTCAACTTGAGAATATAAATTGACACAAGAAAGATGAATTTTCAATTAATAAGGACGCATTTTCAACAAAACAGTAGAATTTTTATCAAAACAGTTAATTGTCAATCAATTAGTTCAATTTTCAACTAAAACCGATGCATTTTTAACCAAATATCTAAATTTTGCACCCGAATTTTCTAAAAATAAGTTATATTTTCAAATAAATATTTCATTTCTTAATTTAATATTAACTTTGATTTAAAATAAAAAATCTCAAAAAAATTATTTTGTCACAAAATCACTGAAAAAATAATAATAACTAAACTGGAAAATAATGAAAGGTTATTTTTAAACTGTTGAAACAATTTATTTAAAAATTCGATATGGAAAGACTAACAGTACAGTAGTTTTTCATTTTTAATCCAGAAAAAAAATTCACGGTCTTTTCCCGGTTCGCAAATTTTTTTTTTAAATTTTGGCTCACCGAATTTTTAATTCAGACATTTTTAATTCAAGCTAAATTATTTTTATTTTAGCGAATTTCAAATTAAAATTTAATTTTAACGGTTTCTATTTCAAACTATTCAATTTCAAATTATTTAGTTTTGAATGTTTGGTTTACAATTGCTCATTTAAAATAAAAAGTAAAATATTGCTGAATATTAAAAAATGGTGCTTTATAAAATTACAAAATTTCAAACTGAATGAGTTTAAAATTGAATATTTTAGACTGAAAGAGTATTTGAATAGAATGTGAAATTTAATAAAAGCGATTAATTATGAACCTAATAATTTTAAATTATTTTATAAATGAAAATATTTCATAAAGTTTCAATCGGACTAAAGTTCAATTTAAAAAATCACTAATTAATTTATATTCACATTTGATCAACTTGACCCGTTTTTTATCCCAATTTTCCATTTCAAACGATTTTAACTTTTAATTTTTTAAGTCTTCAAAGCTGAATCAAAAAATTCTTTACATTGAAAATATTACGCTTAAAAATGAAGACCTACAATTGAAAATTTTTAGAGTAAAAGCTTTTAGAATTACGGATTGTAAACTGAATGATTTCATGATTGAAAAAGTTAAAAATTGAACTTAAAATTAAAAAAAAAAAGTTTAAATCGAACTTATTTTAAATTGCATTATATCATGTGATATGAAATTTGTGATATTTAAAGTAATTGGATGGATTTTTCTTCTAAAAATTTGTAAAATTCCCGGTCCAAAAATAAATGTTCCTAATAAATTTTAATAAAAAATGTATATGATATAAATGGAATGCTTACTCGCTTTTGCACAATTCTTGCCATGCTTCATGGAATATGACAGGGTCTGACTGCTTCGTCTCTTCTTCTAAATTGCAGGCATCAATGTACTAAAAAAACAAAAAATCATTGTATTCATTTTATAAAATAATAATAATAATAATAATAATAATATCCAATAAAAAATATTTTACAACTACAGGCCTAGGACTCATTTAAGAAATACAAAATGATGTCAATAGTAGCATATAATTAAAAAATAGTAGCAAATTGTGTCATGAAATTAAAAAAAAATTAGATGAAGAGGTTAACTGTGTTTGAAATCTAGTATACAAAATAATTCCTTTTGAAATCCTATGAATCTCTTAAATATGGTGAAGACAGCCCTTAAGATTTCGAAATATTTCACGGAATTTCAAGAATTTTGAGAGATTTTAAGGGACATCCTTCGGAAATCGTAAAAACCCATTAAATTATGGAGAAATTCTTTGAAATCCCTTGAAAATAAATTATGTTGAACTTATTCATTAAAGTTCTCTATCTGTTCAAATCCCTGGTACAAATTTCTCTAAAAATCCCTTGAAATTTTTCGAAATCCTAGAAAATTCTTTAGAAGCGCTTGAGAACTTTATTTTAGAAATCGTAAAAATCCATAAAAATAAGTAGAAATGATTAAAAAAAGAATTTAGTTGTCTAGAAATCATTTGAAATCCCTTGAATATAAATTGAATTAAACTTATTGATTAAATTTCTCTAAAAAAGCATTTAAAATCTCTAGAAATCTTTGAAATCCTTAGAGATTCAATACAAGCCTTTCAATCTTGTGAAATTCATTGAAATACATTAAAATCCATTGAAAGCTTAAATGATCTTGAAAAAAAGTTCAAATCCCTAGAAATATTTGAAATCGCTAGGAATCCCTTGAATTTCATATAATTTTTTTTCAAAATTCTCCAGAAATGCCTTCGAATCCCTGAAAATCCCTCGAAATCTTTGGAAATCCTACACACATTTTTTTTAATGTTTTGAAATTTATTGGAATCCCTTAAAAACTTTCTTGAAATCCTGGTGAAACTTTGTGAAATTCGTTAAAACACCTTAAAATCTGTTACCTAAGCTTTTTAAAATCCACTGGAAAATTGATGAAATATTTGAAATATATTAAAATTCTCTTCGATCCCTTATTTGAAATCCAAAAAAATTCGATAGGAAATTTAATGGAAACCTTTAATTTATTTTCAAATCCCAAAAATCACTCAAATATTTTAAAATTCCTGGATATCCTTTACAATTTTGTAAATAAGTAAAAAAAATTGGAAATATTTATTTCTTAAAACCCTTCAAAATTTTCAAAATCCTTTGATACTCTTAAAATCCCTGGCAATTCTTGAAATCCCGTACATATTTCAAATAATTAATATTTTTTTAATTCCTTCGAAAATATTTAAAATTTTTGAAATCCTATGAGAACCCATAAAATTCCATTTCATTCCATTTACTCCGTAAAGTTTTCTGGAAACTTTTTGACTTTCCCTAAAATCCTTTTCTTTACTCTTAAAAAACTTGGAATTTTTTTGTTATCTTGAACTTTGTAATATCTCCGAAAATCTCTTCAAAAATTTTGCAAATTTTAAAATTCTTTGAAATCGGATGAAACTTCTTGAAATCTTTGAAATTCTCAGAAACCTTTGGAATCTTTCAAAATACTCTAAAATCTTTGAAACCCTATACAATTCTTTCAAAACCCTGAAATCAGTTAAAATCCAGGGTGGCCGTTTTAATCAAAGAAAAAAATCCTCGGTCATTTCCCGGTTCGCAAACATTTTTCACGGTCAAGGAAATTAAAAAATTCGAACTATAAAGCTAACAAAATTTTCAAAATCTTGAAAAATCATGTTTTAAATTTTTTTTATTATTTTTAAAAAATTTTCAGAAGTTCTAAACATCCTTTAAAATGATTCGAACTGTTACAAATTTTTTGTTAATACTGATAAATTAAAAAAATATCCTTAAAATCTTCCGCACTCATTTTTGACAATTTTGTAAATCTTTCTAAATCTTTTTAAATATTCCCTTAAAATACATTTTTTTCAAAATAAAAAAATCATTTTCAATTTTCCTAGGAATCTTAAGGAAATGTTTTTTATTCTTTTGAAGCCTTTCACAATTCTTAAACATCTAAATTTTTTGTTCGAAATCTGCAAAAATCTATATATTTCTAAATATTAAGTAATTTTTTTTCTTAATTAAAAATTTTTTAATTCAATGTTTTCAAAATGGAATATTTTAGACTGAAACAATATTTGAAATTTAATAAAAGCCTTTAATTATTAATATATTATTTTGAAGTTATTTACAAATTGAAAATAGTTTATGAAGTTTCAATCGGGTGTTCACATTTGTTTAACTAATAAGACTTTCCAACTGAAACAGCTTAATTGTCTTGTGAAATCAATTATTATTGTCAAAAAATAAATTCACTGTCAATTTCCCGGTCTCATAAAATTCCCGGTCATTTTTCGGTTCAGCGGCCGCCCTGAAAATCCTTTAAACCCTTGGAATATTGTTTAAATCTTTAAAATCTCGTAAAATTTGTAGAAATCCCTTGAAATGCTTTAAAACTTTGATTTTTTAGATGGCGGGTGTTAGAGTAATTTTTTCAAAATAGTAGGGACATTATGGAAAATTGATTACATACCTTTAATTTTATCTTGTAGCCCAGATGTATAGAAGCATGTTGCAATGCTTTTGTTACGGATGCGTACGAATCTTGGAGTTTTGTGTATTTTCCGACTAAAGAAATTATAACTTCTTTTCGGAGATGTTCAACGCGATAAGCAAGATCACGCCATTTACGCATGAAATTACGTGGACTTGGAAGTCGAATATTCAATTGCAATCTGTCAATAAGGAAAGGTACGACACCTTGACTTTCCATCAGAAGAGGAACTTGATAGATGGAAGGAAGATCATGAATTGCTAAGACCTGCAAATATTAATTTCATAGTTAATTTAATATGCATTATTAATAATAAAAAAATGGTAATACTTTCAGACTGTACACGGAAAAAATAAGTTGTCGAAACTTAATTCACCAAGACTTTAAGATAGGCCACACATTTCAAAAAACTTTCCTATATGTTCGATTTCATTTAATAAAAAAAAGAATTCACAGCTCAAAATTATCTTAAAATAGGGGAAATGATAGTTTTTCACGAGAATAGGGAAATAAATTATTTTCTGAAAATTAATGCACATACGATAATTTAAATTTCTAAGATTTCAAGTCGTAATATATTTAATTTTCAATCAAAAAAAGAATTTATACCAAAAGAGATTAATTTTTCCAAATTTTTATTAAAAAAGACTTATAAAATTGTTCAATTTCCAACAAAATAAATAAATTATCAACAAACCCGTTCAATTTTTAACCAAATAGTTGATGAATTTTTTTACAAATGGTTAAATTTTGAAACAAATAGTTGAATTCTTAAACCAAAAAGACGAATTTATTATAAGACAGTCGAATTTTAAACCCAAAAAATTCAATTTTCAACAAAAAAGTTCATTTTTAATCAAGAAAGTGGATTTCTCTACGAAAAAAGATTAATTTTCTATACAAAAATACGAAATTTTAACAAAACAGTTAAATGTTCCACAAAAAGTTGAATATTTAGTTTAAGAAGATAATTTTTCAACAAAAAATGGAATAGCTAGACATTCAGTTTAAAAATTAACAAATTTTAACAATTTTCAACCAATTGAATTCAACCAAAAAAGATGATTTTTTAACACAATAGTTGAATCTTCAATCGAAAAGACGATTTTTCAACCAAGAAGATTAAATTTCTATCCAAAAATACGAACTTTTAACAAAACAGTTAAATTTTCAACAAAAAAGTTGAATTTTTAGTCAAAAAGGACAAGGTTTCAACAAAAAATGGAAAAGCTCAATTTTCAGTTTAAAATTAATTTTCGTAACAAAACTCAATTTTCAAACAGTTGAATTCCACCAACAAAAGGACGATTTTTCAACACAATAGGTGATTCTTCAAACAAGAAGAACTTTCCACCATAAAGACGTAATTTCAACTAAATAAAAGAATTTTTCAACAAGCAGTTGGATTATTCATGAAAAAGATGAAATTTTTTACTAAAAGAGATGAGTTTTTAAACCGAAATGACGAATTTTCTACAAAACAATTGAATTTTCAACCCTAAGATAAGAATTTTCAACAAATAGTTTAATTTCCTACCGAATTGTTGAATGCAGTCGAAATATATTTCACTTTCAACCAAAAAAGAATTTCTACCAAAAGAGATGCATTTTCAACCTACCAAGATTAATTTTCAACCAAATAGTTGAATTTTAAAGCCAAAAATACTTTTTTAAAGAAGACAGTTAAATTATTAACCCGAAAAGTTCAATTTTAAACAAAACAGTTCATTTTCAAGCAAAAACGATGAATTTGTAAACCAAAGAGGTAATTTTTGACAAAGAAGATTAGGTTTCTACGAAAACAGATAAATTTTGAACAAAATACCTGCATTTTTAACCAAAAAGGTTAAATTTTCAACCAAAAAAGATTAATTTTCAACCAAAAAAGATTAATTTTCAAGCAAAAAATATTAATTTTCAATTAAATAGTTAAATTTTGAAATAAATATTTCAATTTTCAACGAACTAGTCGAATTTTATACCAAAATAGGTGAATGTTTAACTAAAAATTTGAATTTCCAACCAAAAAGATAAACTTTCTATGAATATTCTACAGAAAACTTACTTATTAAACCTGAAAATTAGAATATTCGACAAAAAAGTTAATTTTCAACCAATTAGTTTAATTTTTCACCAAATTGTTGAATTTCCAAGCCAAAAATACTTTTTTTAGAAGACAGTTAAATTATTAACCCGAAAAGTTGAATTTTAAACAAAACAGTTAATTTTCAACCAAAAACGATGCATTTTTAAATCAAATAGGTAATTTTTTCACAAGAAAGATAAATTTTCCATCAAGAAGATTAGGTTTCTACCAAAACAGATGAATTTTGAACAAAATACCTGTATTTTTAACCAAATAGTTAAATTTTCAACCAAAAAAGATTAATTTTCAAGCCAAAAATATTAAATTTCAAACAAATAGTTAAATTTTCATATAAATATTTCAATTTCGAACGAACTAGTCGAATTTTCTAACAAAATAGGTGAATTTTCAATTAAAAAAATGAATTTCCAACCAAAAAGATAAACTTTCTATGAATATTCTACAGAAAAATTACTTATTAAACCTGAAAATTAGGATCTTCGACAAAAAAGTTAATTTTCAACCAACTAGTTTAATTTTTTACCAAACTGTTGAATTTCCAAGCCAAAAAGACGAATTTCCTACATGGAAATTGAATTTTCAACCCAATAATACAAATTGAAAGAAGAAAGATGAATTTTCAATCCAAAAAGACGCATTTTCTACAACACAGTTGAATTTTCAACTTCGAAAATAAAAATTTTCTACAAAATAGTCCATTTTCTGCCAAATAGTTCAATTTTCAAATAAATAGCTCATTTTTTAACTAAATAGTTGAATTTCGAGCGACATATTGTTGAATTTTTAAGCCAAAAAGGCGAAATTTCTACACGACAGTTGAATTTTCAACCCGAAAGTGTGAATTTTCAACTACAATGATGAATCTTCAACCAAAAAATTAATAATTTACTAAGTATTTCAACTTTCAACCAAGTAGTTGAATTTTTCACAAAAAAAGATGAACCCTCAAAAAAACATGCAACAGATAAAAATATATTGAATTTCCAATCAAATAGTAGAAGTTTTAAACAAACGAAATAAATTCTGTACCAAAAAGAATGAACTTTTAAATGAAAATAGTTGGCTTTCATACTGGGTTCTTCTATTAATTCAGTTCAAATTTAAGCAAAAAAACGAGGAAAAGGGGAAAGTGTGAAACCTGTAAATGCCTAAAATAGAATCATTCACTTTCTTTTCTTTTTCAGTCAAGTAAAATTTCGAAAACTTATTTTTTCTGTGTAAGAAAGGAAATTAAGTGCATGTTTTAACATACCTGTTCAGGTGGAACGTGACAAAAGCTAGAAATTTTTTCCTTAATTTCTTCGCCTACAGGATTTTCAGAACGACATATGATCAGATCTGGTGATAAACCAAAACCACGTAAATCTCGAACTCCAGTCTGCGTTGGTTTGGTTTTGTGTTCTCCTGTAGATTTTGGCTAAAAAAGAACAATTTTATTATTTTTTCAGGTTTTAATTACAACATTGTGACCGCAAATTTTCATTTTCCCTGACCATTACTATTTAAAGACCAGAAATCGAATCTTTTATCATGTTTCATATAAAATATTTTATAAATGGACAAAAATAAATTCAAAGTCAAAGTTTAAAATTGATTATTATAATCGTATAATTATAAATAAATAATATATTAATTTTTAACAAAAGAGTTTAATTTTCAACCTAGTAGTTTTATTTTCAAACAAAAAGATGAATTTTGAAATAACATGATGAATATTTAAACAAGAATATTAATTTTCTACCAAAAAAATATGATTTCTGAACAAAATACAGTAATTTTTAACAAAAAAGTCCATTTTTCAACCAAACAGTTGGATTTTTAACTAAAAACTATCTATTTTCAACCAATAATAAAATATTTAAATTTTCGTTTAAAAAAATTAATACTAAATAAAAGAGATAATTTTTCAACCCAGAAGATTTATTTCTACCAAAAAATACGAAATTTCAAATAGAAAAGGTCATTTTTCAAGCAAAAATTGAATGGTTAAATTTTTAGTTGAAAAAAAAATGAATGTTCAGCCAAAGAGATGAATTTTCAACTAAAACGATAAATCTTTAACTAAAATAATTGATTTTTCAATAAAAAGATTTATTTTCCACCCAGAAGATTAATTTCAACCAAAAACGACCAATTTTCAACTGAAAAGGATCAATTTTCAACCAAGAATGGAATATTTAAATTTCAGTTAAAAAATTAATGTTCAATCAAAGCTACAATTTTTCAATCAAGAATATTGATTTCTAACCAAAAATACGAAATTTCAACTAAAAAAGATAATTTTTTAGTTATTTTTCAATCAAAAATTGAATTAGTAAATTTTTTATTTAAAAAATTAATGTTAAACCAAAGAGATACATTTTTTGTTGAAGCTCTTGAAAATTACTTCAAATTATCAAATTCTTTACAAAAATTCTTAAACTCTTTTAGAATACCCTAAAATATTTCAAATCACTTGAAATCCTTGAAACTTTTTTAGGTTCTTGACAATTCCTTGCAATTTTTAAAAATACCCTCAAATATTAAAAAGTCCTCTGGAATCCCTTCAAATGATTGAAATCTTTTAAACATTCCTTATACCCGAGGGTTAATTTATTAAAAGAAAAATGACTAAAGTGATATTTTTATTTAAAAAAGTGACGAATGTGCATTATTAATGTGACTAATGTTCTTTTGAATTAAACAAAAATTAGATTCAAGACTTTTAATCAATTTAAGTTAAATTCAAAAGAATTCAAATTAATTCAAAAAAAGAAATCCGAAATATTCTATAAGATTCATGAAAATTCAAGGTGAATATGAAAGAATTTAATTAAATGCCTAAGAATTCAAGGTGAAAATTTATCAAAATACCTTGTTAGCCTTTAAAATCCCTTAAAATCATTGAAATCCTCGGAAATCTTTAAAAATCTCTTAGACTCATTCAAAATGTCTTAAAACCTTATAGTTTCTATAAAATTATTTCATATCTTCAGGAATTCTAGGCCATTCTTTAAAATCCCATAAATATTTGGTTTAAATCCCTTAAAATCATTGAAATTCTTGGAAATTTTTAAACCTCTTGAAATCCTTTATAATGTTTTCAACGTCGTAAAGGTCTTGAAATTTCCTTGGAATTATTAAAAATACCCTAAAATCCTTACATTTCTTTAGAATCCCTGCAAATTATTGAAATCTATTAAAAATTCTTTGGAATTTTTTTAAATACCCTAAAATATTTCAACTCCTTTGAAATCTTTCGAAACTTTTGAAAATTCTTGAAAAATGCCTTAGAATCTTTTAAAATATTCTAAAAGCTTTGAAATCGTTTGAAAGCTCTTGAAAATACCTTAGAATTTTTAAAAATACCCCAAAATCTTCGAATTTCTTTAGAATTCCTTCAAATTATTGGAATATATTAAAAATGATTTAGAACATTTTAAAATATCCTAAAATATTTCAAATCATTTGAAATCTTTGGTAACCTTTTAAAGCTCTTGGAAAATGCCTTGGAATCTTTTAAAATACTCTAAAATATTTCAAATCCTTTGAAATATTTCGAAACTTTTGTAAGCTCATGAAAAACGCCTTAGAATCTTTTAAAATATCCTAAAATATTTGAAATACTTTAAAATGTTTTGAAGCATTTTAAAGCGATTGTAAAATCCTTCGAAGGTTTAAAAATACCCTAAAATGTTTTAAATCCTTTGAGAACGTATTCGAGTGATTGAAATCTATTAACAATTCTTTGGAATCTTTTTAAATACCCTAAAATATTTCAAATTCTTTGAAATCTTTCGAAACTTTTTAAAGCTCTTGAAAAATGCCTTAGAATTTTTGTTAATATCCTAAAACATTTGAAATACTTTCAAAGGTATTGAAGCCTTTTAAAGCTATTTTAAATTCTTTGAAAGTTTAAAAATACCCTAAAATATTGTAATCCTTTGGAATGCATTCGAGTGATTGAAATCTATTAAAAATTCTTTGGATTCTTTTAAAATACTCTAAAATATTTTAAATGCTTTGAAATCGTTTGAAAGCTCTTGAAAATACCTTAGAATTTTTAAAAATACCCTAAAATCTTTAAATTTCTTTAGAATTCCTTAAAATTACTGGAACATATTAAAAATTATTTAGAATATTTTAAAATATTTCAAATCATTTGAAATCTTTGGTAGCTTTTTAAAGCTCTTGGAAAATGCCTTGGAATCTTTTAAAATACTATAAAATAGTTTAAATCCTTTAAAATATATCGAGACTTTTGAAAGCTCTTGAAAATACCTCAAAATGTCTCAAATTCTTTGGAATACCTTCAAATTATTGAAAGCTATTACAAATTATTTGGAATATTTTAAAATACACTAAAATATTCCAAATTCAATGAAATCTTCGGTAACTTTAAAGCCTTAAATTACTTTAGAATCCCTGCAAATTATTGAAATCTATTAAACATTCTTTGGAATCTTTTAAAATACCCTAAAATATTTCAAATCCTTTGAAATCGTTCGAAACTTTTTTAAGCTCTTGAAAAAACTTTAGAATCTTTTAAAATATCCTAAAATAATTGAAATACTTTTAAATGCTTTGAAGCATTTTAAAGCGATTTTAAATTCCTTCGAAGGTTTAAAAATACCCTACAATGTTTTAAATCCTTTGGGAACGTATTCGAGTGATTGAAATCTATTAAAAATTCTTTGAATTCTTTTTAAATACCCTACAATATTTGAAATCTTTTGAAAGATCTTGAAAATACCTTAGAATTTTTTTAAATACCCTAAAATCTTTACATTTCTTTAGAATTCTCTCAAATTATTGGAATATTTAAAAATTATTTTGAATATTTTATAACGTCCTAAAATATTTAAAACAACTTGAAATCTTTGGCAAATTTTTATAGCTCTTGAAAAATATCTTGGAAACTTTTAAAATATTCTAAATCCTTTGAAATCTTTCGAAACTTTTGAAAGCTCTTGAAAATACCTCAAAATGACTAAAACCATTTGGAATACATTCAAATTATTGAAATCTATTGAAAATTCTTTGGAAACTTTTTTAATAAGTAAATATAGTAATTATTATTTAATTATAGGTACATACTTGTGGTACGAGAGACACGTGCGCACAGCAGAAATTCTCCCTTTTCACCCGAAATTGAAATTGCCTGAAGGCTTCCACAAAGGCCATGCCGTCGATGTCTCCAATAGTTCCCCCGAGTTCGATAATGCAAACCTTAAATATTTGAAAATTATAGGTATAAGAATTTTTTAAGTTATAATTTTTTTCACTGAATTAATATATGTATTTTTTTACCTCTGGCGTGTTTCCATCTTCTGATACTGATTGGCTAGCAACCCTTTCTACCCATTCTTGGATTGCATCGGTGATATGTGGAACAACTATAACAACATTTTATTATTTAAATATTATTTCTGTTATTCAATAAAAAAATAACAGGATATCTAATGTGTTCTCAAATCCTAGGGGAAAAAACCCCTGATAATTCCAGGTTTTTCCAGGTATATCAAGCTTTTTTTTATCATAAATAATGGTTTTTTTTCAGTTTCTAGGGATTCAATTAATATGTTTGATTTAGAAAGCTTTGACAAAATATATTACAAGATATATACAAATAAATAATACTAAAAACGTAATTAATTATTTCTTGAATTTGTCACTAAAGTCCATGAATTTAAATAATAATTCAAAGAATGTTGTATTTTATCTTCTTATGATTAAAATATCTTAAAATTTGCCGAAAATTTCTGTAAGTTTACCAGAAAAATTAAGAAAGTTATTGCAAAGTTCTTGGAAATTTATGAAAATCATTGCGAATTCATTAATATTTATGTGAAATTTTACAGGAGAAACAATCTATGAAAAACTTCAAAAACTTTGAAAATGATCTTTCAGTATAACAAAATCACATGAAACATGAAATAAAAGTTTAATCCTCATCATTATTTAGTTTTATGGCGAAATAAAGTTGGTTTCTTTAATATTTCTAACATTTATCGGTAGGCCGATAGGTAGTTGAATTTTCAATAAAAAGGACAAATTTTCAAACAAATAGTTAAATTGTAAACTAAAAAGTATCAATTTTCAATCAAGAATGGAATATTTAAATTTTCAGTTACAAAAATTAACGTTCAACCAACTAGATTAATTTTAAACTTAAAATGATGAATTTTTAAC
>CAKNYM010052031.1:40215-91165 GCA_932195095.1 Andricus curvator
GAATGGAATATTTAAATTTTCAGTTAAAAAAATTAATATTCAACCAAAGAGATGAATTTTAAACTTAAAACGATGAATTTTCAACTAAAATTACGAATCTTTAACTAGAATAATTGAATTTTTAACAAAAAAATGAGGTTTCAACCCAGAAGATTAATTTCTACAGAACAAGATACATTTTCAGTTTAAAAAAAACAATAAAAAAAATTTAACAAAATAGTGAAAGTTTTAATTGGAATACTTAAATTTTCGGTAAAAAAAATTATTTTTCAGCCAAACAAAAAAATAATACGTATGTTGCGTTGTGAGATGAAATATTATATTATAGATAAATATTTCATTTTATTTCATACACACCTTGTACAGTTTTCCCTAAAAATTCGCCCTTTCTCTCCTTTTCAATTACCGACTCGTAGATTTTCCCAGTCGTAATATTGTTACTTTTATGTAACGTAACATCCAAAAATCTTTCATAGTTCCCTAAATCGAGATCTACTTCTCCACCATCGTCAAGAACGTAAACTTCACCTAAAACAGATAATAAAGAGTATTTTTATTATTTATTAAGGCCGTTGCTACGTTTACCGAAGTTTCGGTACAAATATCCGATTTTTTCTGTACACATAGACACTGTCTTTTATTTATTGTAAAATTATTGCACAAACTCGAGAAATAACTCATCGATAAAATTGAGAATCTTTAACAAAAATTATTGCATTTTAAATCACAATAACTTGGAAATTCTGTTATAAATTTCTTCATTCAATTTTAGCAAGGAAAATAAGACATTGCATAATCTCGGCTATGAATTATTTAATAGTAAATGTGAGTTTTAAACAGGTTTTGCAACAAATGCATCCAATATGCAATGTTTACAAAAACAATTTTTTTCAAATAATCTTTTTGCCTTGTAACTTGAAAAACATTCGATTTATTTTAAAAGCCCAAATTTTATATTGCTCGGTGATCAATTAATTAACTAAATATAAGTAATATTTCTATCTATTTATAAACTGTTAAAAGGGGATTATTTTGGTAAAAATTAAACTAAATAAGCGCAAGATATCAGAGGCTGAAATCGAATTTATACTAAAAACATTGTATAATGGAACTAAATAATGAAAATAAATTTAATCAAATGGACAATAATTTTATAAAACTAAGAAATACAGTTAATCCAGAAAAAACTCTAAAATATGGTGAACAAAAATAAATCATGATTCATTTTATAGTAATTTATAATTAAATATTAATATTAATTAATTTACAATTAATATTCAAAGACTAGTTGTATCTTCGACCAAGAAAGATAATGCTTGAACAAAATAATTCAATTTTGAACAAAAGAGCTGAACTTACGACACAAAAGATTAATTTTTAACCAAAAGTTGAATTTTTATCCAAAAAAGATGAAATTTCTACCAAAAGAGATGAATTTTAGAACCAAAGACGAATTTTTAACCAAGAAGATTAATTTTATATTAAAAAACTAGATTCCTTTTTTTAAAACAAAATATTTGCATTCACAACAAAATAGTTACATTTTCAACCAAATACTTAAATTTTGTACCTACAAAGATGAATTTTCAACCAATTAGTTTTAATCAAAGACAAAAATTCCCGGTCATTTCCCGGTTCGCAAACATTTTTCACGGTCAAAGAAATTAAAAGATTTGAACTATAAACCTAAAAAAATTTCCATTTAAAGTAATAAAAACTGAGCTTTCAAAATCTTGAAAAATCATGTTATTTTACATTTCTTCAAATTTTATATTATTTTTAAAAATTTTTCAGAACTTCTAACCATCCTTTAAAATTATTCGAATTGTTACAAATTTATTTTGAATACCGATAAATTAAAAAAATATCCTTGAAATCTTTCGCACTCATTTTTGACAATTTTGTAAATCTTTCTAAATCTTTTTAAATATTCGCTTGAAATTAGTTTTTCAAAATAAAAAATCATTTTCAACTTTCCTAGGAATCTTAAGGAAATGTTTTTTATTCTTTTTTTGATTTGAAATCATTTAAAATTTTTACAAATTTTAGAATTTTTTCAAAACTTCTAAAAAAATTTCTTCAACTTACTTAATTTTTTTCTAAGAATAATTGTTGTTCAATTGTTATTTACATAAAAATTCTAAAATTTGACTTACGAAATAAGTTTTTTAAATAAAACTATTTAAAATGTAACGTTCACAGTATAGTTTTTTTATTTTAGTTTTTTTTAATTTGATTTATAATTACTGATTTTAAATTAACAGTCAGATATTTCAAAATATTAAGTAATATTGTTCTTTTTCTTAATGCAAAAATTTGAAATTGAATTGTTTATAAAAATCGAACATTTTAGACTGAAACAATATTATTTTGAAGTTATTTTAAAAATTGTGAACTGATTCCAAATCGCCTTGTAAAATCAATTATGATTAACTTTTTAATCCTGAAAGTACAGTTCAATTTAAAAAATAATTAATTAATTTATATTCACAGTGAAACAAATAAAAATATTTGTTATCCGAAACCTTCGATTCCAAACGCTTCTAATTTTTAATTGTTTCAGTCCTTAGAACTGCATTTTAAAATTCTTTTAATTAAAATGTACGCTTAAAAATTAAAATCTAAAACGGAAAATTTTTAAAGTGAAAGATTTTCGAATTACGCATCCTACACTGAATGATATCGCAATTAAAAAGATAACAATTTAACTAATTATTTTAAAATCGGTTGAAATCATAGTTGGACAGATTTTTTTTTCTAAAAGTTTGTAAAATTCCCGGTCAAAAAATAAATTTATTGCAATTTCCTGATCTCATAAAATTCCCGGTGCCACACTGAAAATACTTTCTCTTCTTTTTACCAAAATACTTGAATTTTCAACAAAATAGTGAATTTTCAACCAAATACTTAAATTTCGTACGCATAAAGATCAAACAAAAACGGACATTTATGAAACAAAAAACGGAAAAAGTAAATGTCAGGTAAAAAACTAATTTTTCAACAACAGCCCAATTTTCAACTAAAGAGATGAATTTTCCAACCAAAAAGACGAATTTCTGTCTAAGGAGATGAATTATTTTAAAATAAACATGACGAAATTTCAACCAAGAAGATTAATTCTCAATAAAAAACGTAATAGTTAATACTTAAAAAAAATGAATTTTCAACAAAATATTTGAATTTTTTAAAAAATTGTTGAATTTCTAATATACAAAGATGAATTATCAACGAAAAATGTAATAGTTGATATTTCAGCCAACAAAAGATAAAAATTGCTATCAAGAGATATGAATTTTAAAACAAAAAAGACGAATTCTCTACCAAGATGAATTTTCAACAAATGAAGATTCTTCAGCCAAGAAAGAAAAAAAATGTATCCAAATTGTTGAACTTTCAAGCCAAAAGACGATTTTTCTGTAAAACTGTTGAATTTTTAACCAAAAAGAAAAAAAAATCAATTATTAAACAAATAGTCAAATGTTTGACCAAAATTGTTCATTTTTTAACCCAAAAAAGACGAATTTTTAACAAAACAGTCAAATGTTGTAACCAAAGATATGAATTGCCAACTAAAATTATGAATTTTCCAACCATAAATATGAATTTTCAATTTTTAATAAAAAAAATATTTTTTTTTTAAATTATGTGATAGTAAGTATTTAAAAAAATTGTTGAACTTTCTACCAAATAATAAAATTTATATTTGAAGGGTTGCAGTACATAACTAGATAACCAACAAAATCGGAATTTTTCAGGAGAGTGAAATAACATTCCATAAAATTGAAATCACCGTTTAAAGATAAAACAAAAGTTTACTCCCGAGCCGAAGTGTTCCTAATTTGAGGCCAAAAAAGTTTGATTAAAAAATATTATCCAGTTTCGAGAAATAGAATGTGAAAGTTACAATTTGAGGTTCAAATTTCATGGTTTTTAAAAATCATCTTCAGATTGCGACTCAAGACCTATTTTTCAATATAAAAAAATAATAAAAAACTTCCTCCCGAGATATGGGGAGGCTGAATAAGAATACATAAGTTTTCTTCCAAAAAAATGATTCTGTCCCGGGAAAATAGAGATTTAGTATGACGGTATCGCACTGTGACAGGCGATTTTTCGTTAAAAGTTCTATAAAAAGAAGAAAGTTATGTTTTTTTTAAAATAAACGATAATAATTTAAAAAAATAACTTGTCTGATCGTAAATCAAAATGTTACGTGAACAACCCCTATAAAAGTGGTCTTTTTGTAGAAAATGAAGACTTAAGATTTTACATTGGAATTTGATTGGTACTTTCCTGCCGAAAAAAGTTGCAAATAGTTTTATTTAAGTACTTTTTCTTTGAAAAAAAGAAGTATTTTATTATTTCATTGCATTTAAAAACTTTGCTGAAAAGGAAGTTGGTCAGGAAAAGGTTAAAAAAAAAGGTAAAGATTAGGCGATTAAAAAAGCTTTGAATTACCAATGTTTTTATTACTATAATAAAAACGAGCTTTTGCAAAAATCCTTTCAACACAAAATGTATTTGATTTTTTAAGAATTTTTTTATGCAAAAAGCCCATTTTTGGAAAAAATGTTGGCTATCTACTTCTGTATTGCAACCCTTCTTTTATGAAGGGAAATAAAAAAAAACATAAACTTAAAAAAGTCAAATTGTGTAACACAATTACACGAAAGGAGTTGAAATGAGAGAAGTATGTTTCTAAACAACAATTTAATCGGCTCATTAGAGACAGTTATATAACAAAGGAAAAAAGAAAACTAAAAATATAATCGCCAGGAAGAAGCCGCTGCAAAAAAGAAGCAGAAATAGAAATAAGAGGCAAATAAATTACTAACAATAATATTCTATCGACCCTGGTAAACTCATAATATAATAAAGTTTACTTAGAATTCATAATGAGTCAGAAAACTTTGCGGCCGATTAGGTACCTGAAATCTTGGAAGTAATTAGCCTGACTTTAAGGAGGGTGGATATATACAAATTAAACTGACCCTTTCCCTCCCCATAGGTAAACTGAAGAAACAATAATTACATAATACAATTGGTCAATCAATTTCACATTAAGAAAATCTGAAATTGTGGTTGAAACTTTTCGGAAATCTGTCAAAGGCTGCATACTCGCAGGTAGAAAATAAACTTTGTCAAATTTGAAGCTGAAAAAGGATATTAAAGTTTTCATGGAATTTAATTCTTCATCGTATTACCGCAAAGGTAATTAAATTCTGTGCCTAATGAGCCCAAGCTGGAGGAAAAATGCCAATTTTGTATTTTTCTAAATTGGTCAGATATTTTGAGAGAAAGTCTAACATATTAACAATTTAGCGGGAAAAAAATTAATTTTCAAGAAAAAAAAAGGAATTTTCAACAAAATAATCCAATTTTTAATTTATTTATTCGCTTAAACCAAAAAATAGACGCATCGTCTACAAAAAATGAATTCGAAAGAAACGGTTGAATCTTCAGACACACAAATAAATTTAAAAAAAAGGAAATAGCTGATATTTCAACCGAAAACGATGAAATTTCTACCAAAAGAGATTAATTTCGAAACCAAAAAGACAAATTTTCTACCAAGAAGATTAATTTCCCATGAAAAAGACGAATTTTCAACAAAATATACATGAATTTTCAACTAAAAACTATACAATTTCAACCAAAAATGGAAACGTGAAATGTTCATTTAAAAAATTTAGGTTCAATAAAAACAAATGAATTTTCAAGAAAAATAGTCCGATTTTAAAGCAAAAGAATAATCTTCAATTAAAATGATGAATTTTCAAACCAAAAAGACGAATTTTCAGTAAATAAGGATTCAATAAAAAATAATGAAATTCAACAAATAATGTAATAGTAAATATTTCAACAAAAAAAGATTTTAATTTTTAATTAAAAATAGTTGGATTCAACCAAACAAGACAAATTTTCAGCAAATAAAGATTTTTTAACCAAGAAAGAAGAATCTTCAACGACTAATGAAACAGTAAATATTTGAACCAAGAATATGGTAATATTAAAATGAAAAACCATTTTTTGAATGAAAATTAGATGGATTCAACAAAAAAATGATGAATTTGCAACAAATAATGTAATAGTAAATATTTCAACCAAAAAAGATTTTTATTTTTAAATAAAAATAGTTGGATTCAACCAAACAAGACGAATTTTCAACTAAAAACGATAAATTTTCAACCAAAAATGGAAAAGTGAAATTTCCAGTCAGAGTTTGAAACAGAAGAATAATCTTCAACTAAAATGATGAATGTACCAACAAAAAAGAACAATTTTCAGCAAATAAAGATTTCTTAACCAAGAAAGAAAAATCTTCAACGAATAATGAAACAGTAAATATTGGAACTAAAAATATTGTTGAACCTTCAACAAATAATGAAACAGTAAATATTTGAACCAAAAATATTGTAATATTAAAATGAAAAACAATTTAAATAAATGAAAAACAGTTTTAAAAAAATGAAAAACAGTTTAAAAAAAATGAAAAACAGTTAGATTCAACCAAAAAAGATAATTTTTCAACGAATAATGTAATAGTAAATATTTTAACAAAAAAAAAAAAAGATTTTAATTATTAATAAGAAATAGTTTTTTTTCAATCACAGCGAAAAAGCTAATTTTGAACCAAACAAATGCAATTTTAAGAAAAAAAAAGAAGACATTTCAACCAAGAATGAATTTCTACCACAAAAGAAAAATTTGTTAACCAAAAATGGAAAAGTTCAATTTTCAGTTAAAAAAATGAATTTTTAACCAGAAATACGAATACACTGCAAACAGTTGAATTTTCAACTAAAATTTTCAAAAAAAGGTGTTTTGTTAACAAAGGGTTTTGCATTGTAGCAAGTATTTAAATATTAATTACCAAAAAAATGAATTCTCAACGAATAATATAATAGTATAAATTTCAACGAATGTATTTTTAACAAAAATGAGGAAATTTTTGCCAAAAATATTACGTTTCTACCACAAAATACAAATAAAAAAAAATTAATTTTCAAGCAGAAAGGCGAATTTTCTACAAACCTGTTGAATTTCTAACTAAAATATAAAACAACAGATTTTTTTAAAAAAGTGGTTCAACTATCAAGCAAGTAATTATTTATTAAATACAAAAAAAATGAATCCTCAACGAATAAAATAACAGTAGATATTTCAACCAAAAATATTGTAATATTAAAATGAAAAACAATTTAAAAAAATGAAAAACAGTTAGATTCAACCAAAAAAGATAAATTTTCAACGAATAATGTAATAGTAAATATTAAAAAAAAAAGAGATTTTAATTATTAATAAAAAATAGTTTTTTTTATTCAATAAAAAAAGACGAATTTTTAACAAAAAAGCTAATTTTGAACCAAACAAATGTATCTTTAACAAAAAAATAGAAGGAATTTCAACCAAGAAGATTAGTTTCATACCACAAAATATAAATTTTCAACTAAAAAAGAACAGTTTTCATCTTAAACAGAGAAATTTGTTAACCAAAAATGGAAAAGTTAAATTTTCAGTTAAAAAAATGAATTTTTAACCAGAAATACGAATATACTACAAACAGTTGAATTTTCAACTAAAATTTTCGCAAAAAAGGTTCTTTTGTTAACAAAGGGTATTGCATTGAAGCAAGTATTTAAATATTAATTAAAAAAAAAATGAATTATCAACGAATAATATAATAGTATAAATTTCAACCAAAAAATATTTTAATTTTGTAATGAAAAACAGTTGGATCCAACCAAAAAAGATGAATTTTCAACGAATAATGTAATAGTAAATATTTCAACCAATGTATATTGAACAAAAAAGAAGAATTTTTAGCCAAAAATATTATGTTTCTACCACAAAAGACAAATTTGCAAATTAAAAAAATTAATTTTCAAGCAGAAAAGTGAATTTTCTACAAACCTGTTGAATTTTTGACTAAAATCTAAAACAAAAGATTTTTTTAATAAAGTGGTTCAACTATCAAGCAAGTAATTAATTATTAATGACAAAAAAAATGAATTCTCAATGAATAAAATAACAGTAGATATTTCAACCAAAAATATTGTAATATTAAAATGAAAAACAATTAAAAAAAAATAAAAAACAGTTAGTTTCAACCAAAAAAGATAAATTTTCAACGAATAATGTAATAGTCAATATTTTAACAAAAAAAAAAACAAAGATTTTAATTATTAATGAAAAATAGTTTTTTTTCAATAAAAAAAGACAAATTTTTAACAAAAAAAGTTAATTTTGAACCAAAAAAATGCATCTTTAAACAAAAAAAGAAGGAATTTCAACCAAGAAGATTAGTTTTCTACTACAAAAGACTTTTCAACCAAAAAAGAACAGTTTTCATCTCAATTGAATTTTTAACAAGCAATATGAATATACTACAAACAGTTGAATTTTCAACTAATAATACCAAAAAAAAATGAATTCTCAACAAATAATATAATAGTAAAAATTTCAACCAAAAAATATTCTAATTTTATGAAGAAAAACAGTTGGATCCAACCAAAAAATATGAAGTTTCAACGAATAATGTGATAGTAAATATTGCAACCAATGTATTTTTAACAAAAAAAAAAGAATTTTTAGCCAAAAATATGACGTTTCTACCACAAAAGACAAATTTGCAATTGAAACAAATTAATTTTCAACCAGAAAGACGAATCCTCTACAAACCTGTTGAATTTTCAACTAAAATCTTTAAAAAAAAATTATTTTTTTAACAAAGTGGTTCAACTATCAAGCAAGTAATTAAATATTAATGACAAAAAAATGAATTCTCTACGAACAAAATAACAGTAGATATTTCAACCAAAAATATTGTAATATTAAAATGGAATACAATTTAAAAAAAATGAAAAACAGGTTGTTTTAAATGAAAAACAGTTATATTCAACCAAAAAAGATACATTTTCAACGAATAATGTAATAGTAAATATTAAAAAAAAGAAAAGATTTTAATTATTAATAAAAAATAGTTTCTTTTTTCAATCAAAAAAGACAAATTTTGAACCAAACAAATGCATTTTTAAGCAAAAAAGAGAACATTTTAAACAAGAAGATTAGTTTATCTACCACAAAAGACAACTTTTCAACTAAAAAAGAACATTCAAGCAAGTAATTAAGTATTAATTACCAAAAAAATGAATTCTCAACGAATAATATAATAGTATAAATTTCAACCAAAAAAATATTTTAATTTTAAGATGAAAAACAGTTGGATTCAACCAAAAAAGATGAATTTTCAACGAATAATGTAATAGTAAATATTTCAAACAATGTATTTTTAACCAAAAATATTAGTTTTTTACCACAAAAGACAAATTTGCAATTAAAAAAATTATTTTCCAACCAGAAAGACGAATTCTCTACAAACCTGTTGAATTTTCAACTAAAATCTTAAAAAAAAAATTTTTTTTTTTAACAAAGTGGTTCAAATAACAAGCAAGTAATTAAATATTAATGACAAAAAAATGAATTCTCAACGAATAAAATAACAGTAGATATTTCAACCAAAAATATTGTAATATTAAAATGAAAAACAATTTAAAAAAAATGAAAAACAGGTTTTTTAAATGAAAAACAGTTAGATTCAACCAAAAAAGATAAATTTTCAACGAATAATGAAATGGTAAATATTTTAACAAAAAAAAAAAAAAAAAAAAGATTTTAATTATTAATAAAAAATAGTTTTATTTAAAATCAAAACAGACGAATTATTAACAAAAAAGCTTATTTTGAACCAAACAAATGCATTTTTGGGGAAAAAAGAGAAAATTTCAACCAAGAAGATTAGTTTATCTACCACAAAAGACAAATTTTCAACTAAAAAAGAACAATACTTTTTTTTTAATAAAGTGGCTCAACTATCAAGTAATTAAATATTGAACAAAAAAAATGAATTCTCAACGAATAACGCAGTAGTAGATATTTCAACCAAAAAAGATTGTAGTTGAATTTTCAACCAAAAAAGATTGTAGTTGAATTTTCAACCAAAAAGTGAATCTTCTACGAAAGTAGTTGAATTTTCAACAAAAAAACATAAATTTTCAACAAAAAAGGGAAGTTAAATTTTCAGTGAAAAAAATAAAACGAATTCTAAACAAACATAAAAACCAATTTTTAACATAATAGTTACATTCTCAGCCCAAAAACGAATTTTCAACCAGGAAGGATGAATTTTAAATAAAATTGTTGAATTATTAACCAAATAATAAAATTCCTAACAAAACCTAAATTTTAATCTTGCTTGACCCTTAAAATTCAAAGATCAGAATCTTATAACATATTTCACATAATCTTTTATATTAGACGGATAATTTTATTACCTTTTGTGCAATTACGAGGGGAAAAAATTAATTATATCATAAAAATTAAATCACTGTAGCAGCAGCTCAAAAAAGTTAGGAAACCATAAAAAAAACGAGCAAAAAATCAATTTTTATTGGAATCAACCACGTGTGTCAAAACAATTTCCAAAAAGATTTGTCTTCTATACAATAAATTATTTTGAACACATATCACTTGACTACAAGATGTGAAGAATTGATACCGACAGAGCATGGGTAAAATCGAATAAAAGACCAAACCCCTCCAAAAAATAATCTCTTTAGGACTTGATTTGACTCCCGTCATTCCGGTATTAAAATGGCGGGAAAAAAATTACGAGAGTATTAATATTCTTGATTCTTAACTTACCGTGTTCATAAGGCGAAAAAGTTCCAGCGTCAATATTGATATAAGGGTCTATTTTAATTGAGGTTACATGGATTCCGCAATTTTTCAGTATTGTTCCAAAAGAACTGGATATAACGCCTTTTCCTATCCCACTTATCACACCTCCGGTCACCAAAATGTATTTCATCGTCGCTCCAGGTGGTCACTATATACTTAATTCACAAAATAATTTGTCTGAATCAAAATTTTGGAGTATACAAATAACTGTCTTGCACCACTCTAGACACGTGCTCGGCTCTTGGTAAACTTGAACTGAATGTGGTCTCCGTATCCGGCGTTGTTGCCAGAGACGTCGCAAGGTCGAAAAATCCTGATCGCTGATTGGTCCCCGTTTTGTATTTCAGCACGTTCAGCACATTGGTGCGCGCTTACCCCTCACGTTTATACTAGCAATGAGTAATTCCATGCCAAATCATCTGAAGAATTTCATCTATTGTTAGTAATTTTGATTCTGTTGAGAAAAAAACCTTTAAATAATTTTTGAAAAATTAAAAAAACGTAGAGAATATTCAAAATTGAAAAGGGACGACTGAAAATTCCCGACACTGTAAAATTCCTGAATTGGAAAATTCCCGACAGAAAATTGCCGAATGGTAAAATATCCGAACTAGCAAATTTCCGAATTTAAACAATTCAATTTTTTATAAGTATTACTATTTATTTATTAAAAATACAATAATAAAATATTTTTATTTTAAATAATCATTTTTAATGTTTAAAGTTTCTAAAATTATTGTTATTTTAAATTTAAACAATAATTTAATAAATTTTAAACAAAAAATAATTTTTTCAATAAAAATATTTAATTATTGTATTTTTAATAAATAAATAATATTTATAAAAGGAAAATTTTTAAGTTCGGGCATTTTCTAGTTAGGATATTTTATTATTTGGAAATTTTCAAATTCGGTAATATTATAAACTGTTGGGAATTTTATAATAAGGAAATTTTATTATTTGGGAATTTTGCAATTCGGGATTTTTCAGCCGTGCCTCCTGGATTATAAAATTTCCGAATAATAAAATTCCTGAATTAGAAAATTCCCGAATAATAAAATTCCCTAACAGTCTATAATATTACCGAATTGGAAAATTCCCGAATTTAAACAAACATATTTTTTTAATGTATATTATTTATTTATTAAAAATACAATAATGAAATATTTTTATGACAAAAAATCATTTTTAATGTTTAAAATTTCTAAAATTATTGTTTGAATTTAAAATAACAATAATTGAAAAAAATTGTCGCCCAGAAATTCATTTTTTTCAATTATTGTTATTTTAAATTTAAACAATAATGTAAGAAATTTCAAACAAAACATAATTTTTTTAAATAAAAATATTTCATTATTGTATTTTTAATAAATAATTTTTATAAAAGGAAAATTTGTAAGTTCGGGAATTTGCTAGTTAGGATATTTTATTATTCGGGAATTTTATAATTAGGAAATTTTATTATTTGGGAATTTTGAAATTAGAGATTTTTCAGTCGTGCCTCCTGGATTATAAAATTTCCGAATAATAAAATTCTTGAATTCGAAAATTCCCGAATAATAAAATTCCCTAACAGTTTATAATATTACCGAATTCGAAGATTCCCGAATAATAAAATGTCTGCCAGAAAATTGCCGAATTATAAAATATCCGAATTAGAAAATTCCCGAATTTAAACAATTAAATTTGTTATAAATATTATTTGTTTATTAAAAATACAATAATCAAATATTTCATAACAAAAAATAATTTTTTATGTTTGAAGTTTCTAAAATTATTGTTCGAATTTAAAATAACAATAATTGAAAAAAATTGTCGACCAGAAATATATATTTGTAATTATTGTTATTTTAAATTTAAACAATAATTTTAGAAATTTGAAACAAAAAAATAATATTTTTTATAAAAATATTTCTTTATTGTATTTTAAATAAATAAATAATATTTATAAAAGTAAATTTTTTAATTGTTCGAATTCGGGAATTTTCTAGTTCGGATATTTTATAATTCGGCAATTTTCTGTCAAGAATTTTATCATTTGGGAATTTTCCAATTCGGGATTTTTCAGTCGTCCGTCCTGGATTATAGAATTCCCGAATAATAAAATTCCCGAACAGTTTATAATATTACTGAATTGCAACATTCCCGACAGTTTATAATAATACCGATTTTGAAAATTCCCGAATTTAAACAATTAATTTTTTTTATAAATGTTTATTTATTAAAAATACAATAATAAAATATTTTTATTGAACCAAAAAATTTTTGTTTTAAAAAGATATTTCTGGGCGACAATTTTGTTCAATTATTGTTATTTTAAATTCAAACAATAATTTTAGAAACTTTAAACATTAAAAATTATTTTTTTAATGAAAATATTTGATTATTGTGTTTTTAATAAATCAATGTTTATAAAAAATTTAATTGCTCAAATTCGGGAATTTTCTGTTTCGGATATTTTATAATTCGGCAATTTTCTGTCGGGTATTTGCAAATTCGGTAATATTATAAACTGTTCAGGAATCTTATTATTCGAGAATTTTCCAATTCGGGAATTTTATGTTTCGGGAATATTAAAATTCGGGAATTTTATTATTCGGTAATTTTATTATACAACAAGTTTATTATTCGGGAATTTTACAGTGTTTGGAATGTTATTTTTCGGGATTTTTCAGACGTCCTATCCAGGAATTTTATTTTTCGGGAATTTTCCAGTTTGGGAATGAATAAATAATATTTATAACAAGATTTAATTGTTTAAATTCGGGAATTTTCGAATTCGGCAATATTATAAACTTTTGAGAATTTTATTATTCGGAAATTTTCCAATTCGGTAATAATTTAAATTTTATTTTTCGGAATTTTCAGTCGCCCCATTGACAATTTTGGCCCTTTTTTGTTGATCTTTTATAACTTTGGTGATTTTAATGACATTAAGATGTATATTTTTTTGATTATTTATAATAAGACGTAGTTTCAAAGACATATTTTTTGAACACAAATTTTAAAAACTTTTTGGATTTTTCGAAAACGAATTTTTAAAACTGAATCTTCCGAAAAACCCATTTTTGATTTTCTTTAATTTTTTCATAGATAACTTACAATGTGTTCTAAAAGCCCCGTAAATATAAAAATGGGATCTCCCTTAGTTTTCGAGAGATCACTAATTGGTCTCCGTTTTATATTTCAGCACATTGGTGCTGATTTAACCATCATGTTTATACTAGTAATGAGTAATTCCATGTCAAATTATCCGGAAATTTTCATCTATTGTTAGTAATTTTGATGAGAATTCTAGTATCCGTTCTCTAAGGTGTTGAGAAAAAAGCATAAAATTTTGGAAAATTCAAACAAACTTAGGAGATATTCAAAATTGAAAATTTTGGTCCTTTTTTGTTGAACTTTTATAACTTTGGTGATTTTAATGATATTAAGATTTAGTTTTTAAACATGATTTATAATAAGACGTAGTTTTGAAGAAATATTGTTTGAAAACAAAATCAATAAGTTTTTGGATTTTTTGAAAACAAATTTTTAAACTGAATTTAGAAAAAAATGCAATTTTGGTTTTCTTTCATTTTTTTATAGGTAGCCCACAATGTGCTCTAAAATCCCCGTAAATATAAAATATTTAAAACATTTTAAGCTAGCTTTAAAAAAAAAAATCTGCCCGCTTGGCGGGCACATTCTCATCGCGCGCTTCGCGCGCGGCTCGCTTCGCTCGCAAGTTTGAGCGCGCCGAGGGCGCGCAACTGTTGGATCTCGCGCTTCGCGCTCGATCATATATTTATCTCGCGCTTCGCGCTCGATTATGTATTCACCTCACGCTACGCGCTCGGGCGTATCTACATCGCGCTTTACGCTCGGTTGCTCTAGATTTTTCAACTTCGTGTTCGACTTCGATGAAAAGAAAAAGTTTGTTTGCAAATATTATAAAATTATCAAAACCTCTACATATTAAGTGATTGTTAAATTTGTTTTTATTTTAGACTGAAAAGGAACTTCATTTACTCAAGGTTCTATCGACCTTAAGGAACACATTCTCATCCAGACACTCGCGCTTCGCGCTCGATATTTGATTTGAAAATCATTTGAACCTTGCGTTCCACGCTCGGTTCTGTGCATTTGATTTTTCTATTTTCAATGCTGTTTTTTACGAATAAAACAAAAACTACGCGTCATATAAAAAAGTATTTGATGAGAAATTTGTAGATCTTTTTTGGGTGCACAATTTTGGTAGAATGATCTTTTCTCGTATCTTGCATAGTTTCACAGCAAAATGGAATTTTTGATTATTTTTTTGTGCGATCAAAATTTGAATTTTTTATTTTTCAAAAAATTCAAAAAGTTGTTATGAAAATATTATAGGGCGTTCAAAAAGCAACGTTTTTCTCCTCTTGACTTTTTTTCATATCGTGCGTTTTTCGGCTTAAAATGTACATTTTCGTTTGTTTTTTGGAATTTTGAAAATGCTATAACTCCAGTAATTTTTGTTTTATCACGAAAAGTCATTAGAATATTTTGTTCGTCATTTTGCGTACTACTAATAGCCATACATAGAATTTTTAAATCTTCAAAAAAAGTGGTCTCAAAAATTTTCAAAATGTGCTCACTTTTTGAATTTTCATCCAAAATAGCTGGTTAACGAACTCGTTCTCTATTTTTCGGCCATAAAAAAGTGTGCCAAAGCTCAATCAAATCTGATCATTTTTTCGAAAGTTATCGTGGCTACAGACAGACAGACAGACAGACAGACAGACAGACAGACAGACAGACTGACAGACAGACTGACAGACAGACAGACAGACTACAGACAGACAGACACCTTGGTAAAAACCGTTTTTTCTGGCTCAGGGGGTCTCAAAACGTGGAGATTTGATGAAAACCGACTATGTCAAATTTTACATAAAACCAATACCTTCTCATTAGAATGAGAATGTAAAAACCGCTGTGAAGTACTATAGATATCAAATACTATATCAAGTACTATAGGTATCAAATTTTGCTTCCTCACAGAGGAAGGTTTTTCTCTAACCGAAAAAAAATTACTTTCAATATTTTTCAAGCTTATGTTTCTGTCTTACTATAAATCTTATTTTCAGAAAATCAGAGATCCCATCAAAAAGTAAATCGATATATTCTGCCAAAATAAACAACTTTTTAACTTAAGTTAGTGTCATTCCAAATAAAAAAAAGATTTCTTCATATAAAAAATGTAACCTTTTTCTAAACTTTCTATATGGATTTGAATTGTAGAGATGGAAACAGGGATTTGACCGGGACCCGGTCGGATAGCTCCAGTTTGAACCGGGCTCCAGCCGGGATTCGCTAAAAACTTCACGTAAACTGGTCGGATTCCGGCTTTAATACCGGCTGCCAGGGATGTGCAGTTACGCATAACTGGAAGTTTATTACGTATAATACCTAAAGGAGGTATTTTACATAAAATACCTCGAGTATGTAAAATACGTGTAGAAAACCTCTGATTGGCTGTTTAATTCAAGTTTTTAATTTACCGCCACACAGGTGGCGCCCTCATTTAGAGAACAAGATGTAATTAAGCATTTTCACTTCATAGCCAGCTAACTTCACTTCGTTAACTGCTGAGGGGAAAACAATGAATCAAATGCATGGGATTCGCTCCATTTTTGCCTTATTTTGTTAATATCTTCGTAAAAACTAATTTTTTCTATATAAGTGTATTTGAAAAATAGTTTTTATTTTTTAAGAACTATATAATGAAATAATAAAATGTTGATAATTATTATTCATTATGAAGATATTACAAAAATAAAGTTTTGTCCCATTCATTTGGTCCATTGTTTTCCCCTCAGCACTCAACGAAGTGAAATTAGCTGATTGTTGAAGTGAAAATACCTAATTAGGTATTTTCACTTCAGCCATCAGCTAACTTCACTTCGTTGAGTGCTGAGAGGGAAAACAATGGACCAAATCCATGGAACAAAACTTTTCTTTTGTAATATTTTCGTAATTAATAATAATTATTATCATTTTATTATTTCATTAGATAGTTCTTAAAAAACAAAACATTTTTTTCAAATACACTTCTATGGAAAAAATTAGTTTTTACGAAGATATTAACAATATAGGCTAAAAATGGATCAAATCCCATTCATTGGATCCATTGTTTTCCCCTCAGTAGTTAACGAAGTGAAGTTAGCTGACTATGAAGTGAAAATGCCTAATTTACATCATGTAGAAAACTGATGACGTAAAATACCAGGTAAATTACCATAAAAAAACAAGTAAATTACCACGAGTATTTTACTTACACATCCCTGCCGGCCGGGTAATCCGGCCACACAGCGGTTAAAAAATATTGCTTCAGGCGAGAAATTGGTAACTTGATTTGCTTTTAAGGCTCATCGTAAAGAATACAGTGAACTTTAAAAATCAAATCAAGTTATCAAATTCTCGCCAGGAAATTGGAGTAGAGTTTCAATCATTGATACTAGAATGTCCTAGCAATTGTTTTATTTTGGTAACCACGTGGTTATTTGAGGTTAGGAAGGAAGAGAGGAAAAAATGAATATACAACACTATACGTTACTTTGAAATAATAATTATCCGCGCACTAAGTGGGGGTTTCAAACTGATTACTGAAATAAGGTTGATTTTAATTACGGATCACGATTTTATTTGCGAAATTCGAAGAGACGATGCGACGTCAGTACAATGGGTACAATGTGCATTCTCGTTCGAGGTGAGAAACTGGAACTTTACTAGTGTCTACGCAGACGCCAGCCGCAGAGGGCACAAGACATGGCGGTAAATTTGAAAGTGTACAGACTAAAAATTGTCTGAAGTTCGAGAAAATGATAAACATTGTGACAGTTCTGCTGTTGTATATTGCAGAAGTGATAACAGTTTTATTTAATAAGTTAAAACATTGGAAAAAAATCATGTTGTTTCTTTGAAGAATTTAAAAAAGCTCATTTCTGTTTTACTGATCTAATAAATTTTTGAATTATACTTTTCAAATAATAATTCATCTACCATCCGTAAGTACGTCTTTGATAATGTCATGACTATTAAAAAATGTGTAATTTCTACAAAAAAAAGTATTCTGACTAGTGCCCGGTCGGCTCCCGACCATGAAATCTAACCAGGGTTGGCCCGGCCAATAACCGGCCGGCTCCCGCCTTGGTGATTCGAGAAAAATGTATCCCGGTCGGCTCCCGACCGGTTCCTGACCATGAAACCTAACCAGGGGTAGCCCGGCCGGGATCCGACCAGAAACCTTGTAGTAGGGCCAACCGGGGCAATTTCTGCATGGTTTCTATATGGATTTATAAATGGGACTTTCTGACGACGCGCTAAATACCTACCTCTATATGCATCTATATGGGTCCCCCCAAGACCTAATCTATATGGAACTACAAAAATAACTTAAGAGTTGTTTTTATGTGGATTTACAAATAGGATTTTTTTAACATCGCGTAAGGTGATGACGTACCTATGTGATGATACCTACCTCTATATTGATTTATATGTAGGCTCCCAACGTAGAAACTATTTCAAATTCTTTGTGCAAAACCATATAGATGACAAATTGGGAAGATGCATATAGATTCATATAGAGGTAGACACTTTACGCGACGTTAAAAAATCCTATTTGGAAATTCGTATAGAAAGCACTTTAAATTCTTTTTGTAATTCCATATGATTACATGTTGAGAGGATCCATATAGATCCATATACAGGTAGGGACTTTGTGTGCAATCTTACCAGTGACGCCACAAGTGTGTGGTGTGCGGCGTCCCGGCCGCCCACTAAATATTGTTAAACATTGTCTTAAAATTAATTTTTCATTTATTTATTTTTTTTTATTTAGTTATTTTTTTATTTATGTATTTCTATTTTTTCTAATGTGTCCCCTAAGGATTTACATTTTTCTTGTATTTCTTCCCTATTCCTTTTACCCACCCCCCACACACTTTTTTGGTGGTGGGATGGGGGACTTACAGTTTAAGGTGGGTTCCGAACCACCAAGAGTAACAGCTTTAAGTACTTAGAGAACCTTTTTCTCTAGAGGTACCGGTCCCACGACTCTCCGGAGATGAACAACTCCCTTGCTAGGCTAATGTTCACCGCATTGGCCGCCGAGGCTCTTCCAGAGTGCGAGGCGGGAATCGAACCCGTAAGCCGACGGAGTGGGTCCAAAGCCTATGCCTTAACCCCCACGATCATCGTCCCACACAAAAATCTACGTTTTTAAAATATTTTTTAAAATCTTTTCAAGTTTTAAATTGAGTTTGAATCTTTTTAGTACTACTACGTATCTCCTAAATTTGATTGATTTTTTTTCTAAATTAATAATTATTCAGTTGTTAATTTTATTCCGCAAAATAAAGATAACAACATAAGTATATAGAAACCACCACAGTGATTGTTAATAATTCCAGATAGAGCCATATAGATCCGGAAGTCTACGAGGATCAGTGAGGCATTTCCAAAAATGAGGTAAAGATACTAACAGAAGCTTATAGAAAACACCTTAGCGACCTTATATTCCATACAGATTCTTATAGAAGTACGAGTTCTATAGGCATCTATATCAGGGTGGTCCAAAAAAATTTGTTTTCGAATGTTTATGAAAAACGCATGGAAATTTGTTTGAATCCACACAAAAAAAAATCCATTTTTTGTTTCTGAAAAAATGACATTTAAAGGTGGCGCAAGCCCCATGAAGTTTAACACGTATTTCCCATAAGAAAAAAAGACGTGTTTGTAAATTTGATTCAGAATCCTCAATATTAGCTGAATCGAGTTGAAACTCAACATTTCTTTTCACAATTAGCCATAGAATACGAACAAAATATTAATTTTCAAATATCACTCCCATAAGTCTATTTTATAGGGTGCCAAAAAACCCCCATAAGTGAAAAAAAGGTTTTGCGAGTTTTTGGCGCTAATTATAATTTTTTTGCGTTTTTTTGAATGCAAATTGTTCCTAAAACACAAAATACTACTTTATATCGATAATTAGATATTTATATAAAATGTTTAAATAGATTATTATTGTTTTAGTAATTTTTTCTTAGAATGGAGATAGAAAGTTGCGGTTTTTTCGAAAATTTTCCACTTTTTGTCCAATTTTCAATTAGAGAGAGGTTCATTAATGTTAACAAACATAATTGTCTAAACAAATTATTATTATTATTAATAATATTCTCTTAGGCTAATGCTAGAAAATTGCCGTTTTTTTCTGAAATGTTCAACTTTTTGTTCACTTTTCATTTGGAGTGAGTTAAATAATTAATTAAAGTTCACAAAATTATTTAATTGAACAATTTATTATTATTAATTATATTTAATTTGAATAATGCTAGAAAGTTGCGTTTTTTTCTGAAATTTACAACCATTTGTCTACTTTTTACATAGGGTGAGTTAATAATTGATTCAATTCAGCAAAAATAATGATCTTAACAAATTATTATTGTTTATAACTATCTTCTTCTTCATTAATGCTATATAGTTTCGGTTTCTTCTGAAATGTTTAAATTTTCACCCACTTTTTACTTATTGAGGTAATGAATAATGCAAGTTACCAAAGATAGTTGTTTAAACAATTTATCATTGTTTATAACTATCTTCTTTTGGATAAGCTTTAAAAAGTTGCGGTTTTTTCTGAACTCTTAAACTTTTTGTCCACTTTTCACTTAGTTAGGTTATTAATGCAAGTTAACAAACATGCCTATTTAAACAATTGATTATATTATTGTTGAAACCTATATTCTCTTAGAGTAATGCCAGAAAGTTGATTTTTTTCTTAAATCCTCAGTTTTGCGTTGACTTTTTAGTAATGAACAAATAATAAGTGAACCTCAACAAGAATCATTCTTTAAATTTAAGTGAATTGATTTTTGTAATTTTGTAAATGACTTGTAAAAGTTTTGTTTTAAATTACAACAAGAAGTTTAATGGAAAGCGTAAAAGAAAAATTTGGAATTGAACATATTTTGATATCAGTCCCATTCCAGCAAAATATATTCACGAAAAAGAAAGAGATTGTTTCAAATATGTTTCTCTAATGTTTATTTATCATTTGTTCATAGCTAAAAAGGTAAAGCAAAGTTAAACATTTCAGAAGAAACCGCAACTTTCTAGCACTTATCTAAGAGAAGATAGTTATGAACACTTATAAATTGTTTAAACAACTATTTTCATTAACTTGCATTAATTATTACCTCACTAAGTGAAAATTGGGCAAAAAGTTAAAATTTTTAGAAAAAACCGCAACTATCTGGCATTAATATAGATGAAGATGGTTATTAACAATAATAATTTGTTGGAACAATTATTTTTGCTCAACTTAAATAATTATTAGGTCACTCTAAGTGAAAAATAGACAAATAGTTGCAAATTTTGGAAAAAACTGCAACTTTCTGCCAATAAGCTAAGAGAATATTATTAACAATAATAATAAATCATTTAAACAATTATTTTTGTTAACTTGAATCAATCATCACTTCACTCGAATTAAAAAATGGACAAAAGGTAAAAAACTCAGAAAAAAACCACAACTGTCTAGTATTAATATAGAAGAAAATGGCTATAGACAATAGTAATATGTTTAAACAATTATTTTTGCTATATCAAATGAAATATTAACTCACTCCAAGTGAAAAGTGAACAAAAAGTTAAAAATTTCAGAAAAAACAGCAATTTTTAACATTATTCAAAGATAATATTATTAACAATGGTAATAAATTTTTTAAACAATTATGTTTGTTAACAATAATGAGAATTGGACAAAAAGTGGATAATTTTTGAAAAGACCGCGACTTTCTATCTCCATTCTAAGAGAATTAGAATTAGAGCATTATGTTTAAAAACATAATATACGTTTTTAAATAAAAAAAAGGTTTTTTAAAATGAAGTATTGTCTAGAAATAAATAAAACAATATTCTTATGTAACACTGAATGTTTTTGAAATATTTTTTTCAGTCATACCAATATTGAAATTACTGACAAGAAAAGAAGTATTATCCGTTTGTTTTTAAATTTAAATAAATATAACATTCTTGAGAAAATTAAAAAACATTTTTGAATATTTCAGATGTGTCAAAAAAGAATTTAGAAGATTTTAAAAACATTTTTTTATTCTACAGGATCTAACAAAATATTAGGAAAAATTCGAGTATTTTTAAAAGATATGACTTTTAGAAGTTCGGAAGAAATAAAAAACTATTTGATAAATTTTCGGAAATGTTTCTAAGTTAAAAAATATTTTTAATCTATTCAGAATCTCTTAAATTCCTAAAAATATTTTTAAACGACTCGAATTTTTCTTAAAATTAAAAAAAAATCATCAAAAATGTTTTAAAAAATTGCCTCAAAATCTTCCAAATTTTTCCAGAAATTTTGAGAAAATTTGTTTATTTTCTTGAAACCTTTCAAAATTCTTTTAAAGCTTCTAAAGTTTAAAATTCTTCTTGAATTTCTTCAAATCTTATAAATATTTCTTGAATGCACTCGATTTTTTTTATTGTTTAATCTTACCAAATTTAAACATTTTCCTTCAAAATATTCTACATTATTTTTCGAAATTTCAGGATATCGTTTGAAATGTTTTGAAATCTTTTTCAATTTTTTTTAACGTTTATTTTTCAAAATGAAAAATAATTTAAAATTTCTCCAAAAATCTTAAAAAAATTCTTTTTTTTTTAAATCTTTCCAGAATTTTTAAACCTTTAAAATCTTTCAGATTCTTCTTTGAGAATTTTAGGAATCTTTTGAAATCTTTTTGAATATTCTCTTTAAATTAATTTTTCAAAATAAAAAATCATTTTAATTTTTGTTAGAAACCTAATGATTTTATTTTCATTTTCTTGAAACCTTACATAATTTTTAAAATATCTTTATAAGTTTTAATTCTGTTTGAATCGTTTCAAAACTTCTAAATATCTCTGAAAAGTACTCAGATTTGTTCTAAAATGATCTAATATAACAAAATTGCACAATTTTGCTTTAAAATCTTTTAAATCATTTAAAATTTCCCCATGAATCTTAAAACCATTTTTTTCATTCTTTTGACACCCTGCCAAATTCAGTTTACCTAAAAATTTTTTAAATCCTCAAAAATAAAAATTGTCTTGAAGTCTTCCATATTCTTTTTCCGCACATCTTGAAATCTTTAAAACTTAAAATTATTCTTTTAAAATAAAACCTAAACAATAAAAAATTTTCCCAGAAATATTTAAAAAAATTAATCTCCTCAAATCTTTCAAAATTATTAAAAAGGTTCTAAATTTTTTTTCGAATTCTTCGGAATAAGTTTTTGCCCGTAATTTCATTTTTCTTATTTAATTAATTACAATTTACATTTTCTCGTTTTCGAAAATAATGTGTTCGATATTTTCGAGATATTTAGTAATATCGCTTTTTTTAAATACGACATGCAATTAAAAATGTTATGTCATTGAATCAAAAATACCCCCCCCCCCCCCTCCACACGTAACAAACCGTAATGAAACAGGAATTCCCTCCCCCGTTTTTAATGTTACGTAATATGTAAACAATCCCAAAGTAATATTTCATTCGTATTCTATGGCTAACATGCAATTTTTTAAACATTTTTAATGATTTTTTTAAATTTCAAGAAAAATTTGAGCCACTTGAAAATATTTAACAGAATTTAAGAGGTTTTGAATAGATTAAAAATATTTCAAAATTCAGAAATATTTCCGAAAATTTATCAAATGGTTTTCGATTACTTCCAAACTTCTAAAAGTCCTAAATATCTTTTAAAAATACTCGAATTTTTCCTAATATTTTGTTAGATCCTGTAAAATAAAAAAATGTTTTTAAAATCTTCTAAATTCTTTCTTGACACATCTGAAATATTCAAAAATGTTTTTTAATTTTCTCAAGAATCTTATAAAAATTATATTGATATTTTAAAAACAAACTGAAAATACTTCTTTTCTTGTCAGTAATTTCAATATTTGTATGACTGAAAAAAATATTTGAAAAGCATTCAGTGTTACATCAAAGTATTGTGTTATTTATTTCTAGACAATACTTCATCTAGAAAAACCTTTTTTTTTATTTGAAAAACGTATATTATGTTTTTAAACATAATACTCTAATTCTAATTCTCTTAGAATGGAGATAGAAAGTCGCGGATTTCTAAAAAATTATCCACATTTTGTCCAATTTCTCTCAATGTTAACAAACATATGTAATTGTTCAAATAATTTATTATTATTGTTAATAATATTAACTTTGAATAATGCTAGAAATTGCGGGTTTTTCTGAAATTTTTAACTTTTTGTTAACTTTTCACTTAGAGTGAGTAAATATTTCATTTGATATAGCAAAAATACCTTTTTACCTTTTGTCCATTTTTTAATTCGAGTGAAGTAATGATTAATTGAAGTTAACAAAAATGATTGTTTGAAAATTTTATTTTTATTTTTAATAATATTCTCTTAGCTTAATGGTAGAAAAATGCGGTTTTTTCTGAAATTTTCAACTATTTGTCTATTTTGCACTTAGAGTGACCCATACTAATAGCGAGGTGGTCGTTGTTCCATTCAAGGCCAATATAGCAGCCCTGCTGTCTGAGCAGATACGAATGTACCTTTTATTGTCATACTCTTTTGCCTTGTAGGCGTACTGGAGTATGGCCATAATCTCAGATTGTAGAACTGTGGCGTAGGACCCCATCTCAATTGTGAAGCCAATTCCTTTTACGATATACGCTGGCTCCTGCATTCTCGTCGTTTCTGGAGCCATCTGTAAACCAGTTGTCTTCATCACTAGGCAGGTGTGCGTCGCCGCGGGGACATATCATCTCACATGCGGCAAGTCTCTCTGCGGCATGTCACAACTGCGGCATCTCTATCTAGCGGCTTCTCTCCCGCGTGGCATTTTTCACAGTAAAATTGACATTTTTGCGCCATCTCTCACCGCACCCCTGTGACTGGCCAAAGAAATAATGTTAGTCAAACCCCTACCCCTTTTCCAACGTTTCGTGGGGGCGGGAAGGCACCCCTGTGACTAGCCACAGAAATAATATTAGTCCCCTTTCCACTGGTGAGAGATGCCGCTAGGTAGAGATGCCGCAGGTGTGATTTGCCGCAGAGAGACTTGCTGCATGTGAGATGATATGGACCCGTCGCCGCTAACCCGTTCTTCCTTCGTGGATAGGCTAACTCGATACTTCTTGTCGAAGAGGTAGCGAGTGACCGTTTTGTCCCTGGCCATATTCAGGGTCGGCCTTCTCGTGATGTCGACCAGGATCTTCCCTGCTGTCAAGATCCTTCTGTTATTTACCAAATTTAGCCTCCAGGCCGCCTGCGCAGCCACGGCATTGATGGTAAGATGGATGGACTCTAAACATGCTAGTGCCCCCAGTGCCATCGTTGGTGTCGACTTCGAGGCTCCAGTGACGCCTCTCAAAATCAGTCCCCTGATCCTTTCCAGTCGAGACTTCACAGTGGACAGCTCGACCCTGTTCCACCAGACCACCGCCGCATAGGTTAGCCTGGGTCGCAAGATCGCTGTGTAGATAGATCCAGATAAGTGTCTCCGGTTTCAAGCCCGAGCTTTTCCCTATGGCTCTCCTACAGAACCATAGAGTCGCTAATAGCTTCTTGCACTTGTTTTCCAGGTGCTCGTTCCATAACAGCTTCTCATCCACAATGACTACTAGATATTTATCTCTTTCTTTGATTTCCAGTTGTTGTCCTCCAAGTTTCAATGTACTCGTGGTTCCCCACTTGTACCTTCTGGTGAGAACAACCGAGTCTGTCTTACTCGGACTAACCGATAATCCAGTTTTCTTGCACCATGAATCCACTATAATCAGTGCTTGCTGCATTCCTCCGAAGAGCGCATCCAGATGCTGGCCGCGCACGATAACCAGTATATCGTCTGCATAGCCTATGACGTGGTAGCCTTGACTCGAGAGTAGATGAAGCAATTCATCTACCACTAGGCATCACAGCAAGGGCGATAAAACTCCTCCCTGTGGACATCCCGAGTCAATGGTTCCACATAGAGTGGCATCACCCTTAGTCGTAGTTAGATTCCTGTTGGCCAACATGTGGCACGTCCATTCCACGACTGCAATAGGCACACCATGTGTAATCATGGAAGCCCTGATCACCTCTCCAGAGGTGTTATTGAAGGCTCCTTCGATGTCCATAAAGGTTCCATTCGCGAGGCCTTTGTCCTTCAGTTGATTTTCAATTATGTTTACTGCTCCACTTAGGGCCGTTTCCGTCGAGTGACCAGCCCTGTAGGCGTTTTGCTCCTTGCAGAGTGACCTACTTGACAAGACCTTATCGCGGATATATCTATCCACAAGCCTTTCCACTGTTTTTAGTAGGAAAGATGTTAGGCTAATGGGCCGGAAATCCCTGGGTGAGGTATAACCGATCCTACCTGCTTTCGGAATAAAGACTACTCTCGTACCCCACTATGCCGTCGGGACATATTCCAACGTCAGACTAGCCCTAGCAAGTCTCACTAGCGGCCCTATGATGACTCCTATGATGACTGAAAGATTCCAGGGCCCACCTCACCCTGGCGGGGGTAACAATCTCGTTGGCCAGCCGACGTTTCGGGCCCAGTTGGGCCGCAGTCGACTTAGCTTGCCTCTGAGGTGTCGTCCCCTTTTCTCCAAACCTTGAAAAGCCCGGGAAATGTGCCTTAATCAGGTGAGCCAAGGTATCCCCGTCCGACTCTGAGTATCCCCCTCTGGGCGATTTCAGAGTGCCAAGAATAGCGTCTGGGTTTCGAGAAAGCAGCCTATCCAGTCTAGCTGCCTCAGCTCCCTCCTCGATGTCTGTGCAAAAGTTGGCCCAGCTCCCCTGCTTTGCCTTACGTATTGCACTCATGTATTCGTCCCTCATCGTTGTGAATGACGTCCATAGTTCCTTTGTTTTTCCACTACTGGCACGTCTGAACTCTGGTTACCCTGCTCTTGTAGGTCGACAATTATTTTCATAGTTAGCTTTAATGACTTCCGTGAAAGTTTTGGCTGCTATCTCCAGGGTATCCACGTTTCGAATTGACCTGGGAACCTCTGAAAGTGCACATCTTAGTTCCGTGGAAAACTGATCCCAGTCCGTTTTTATTGGATTTCTGACCCATTTAGGGCCAGCGGGTACAACGGATTCCAACACGAACTCTATCTGTGAGTGATCTGAGAGAGTGGGTTCATCTGAAACCCTCCACTTCCTGATATTATCCCTAAAACTACTGGTGCAGAGAGTGATGTCAATGACTTTCTCCCTGACCGAATTACGGAACGTCGGGGTGTTCCCCGTGTTAAGAATATCCAAATCAGTGGTGGTTAGATATTCCAATAGGCCATCACCTCTTGAGTTGATGTCCGTGCTACCCCACAAAGTATGGTTGGATTTAGCATCACATCCCAGCAGAAGAGGATTACCCCTTACCTTGCAATATTCCACCAGTGTACGTACCTCCACTGGTGGGTTGGTATCGCTGTCATAAGGAAAATAAGCCGATCCCAAAACTAGCCTCCCTTTGAGACTATTCCTTTGAGATCCGTGGCTATCACCATCAGGTCTCTCGAAGATAGTTTAACCAGCGGGATAGCGTTAACTCCCTTCGCCAGTATGCAGGCCCTTGGTTTGGCTGACTTGGGGTGCCTGTAACAAAAAAGACCAGGCCCTCCTAATCCCCGTATGGTATCTCGAACTAACCATGGTTCTTGGATTAGCAAAATACCTGTGTGCATCGCAGCCATGCCCCTCTGCAATACTGCAGGGGCGCCTTTGCTGTGATGCAAGTTAATCTGGGTAATGCTTAGACCAGGAGCAGTCATTTAGATCAGCTCCTGATCTTCCTGCGTCTCAACAGGCTCCTCCTGTCCCTGGCCGGCAACCTTAAAGTTGACCTGACCGAAGTGATAGAAGGGCCTGTTGTTGAGGGCCGCAAGAGCCCTCGTTGGGGACTCAGGAATCTGCACGACTAGGAGATACCTAGTGCCTCCTAGTGTGTCCTCTTCCTGAGGCCTATCGTGCCTAACGATTCGCCAGGATGCTGTCTTAGGTGAGGGGTTGAATCTCTCCAACCAACGGAGCACCTCAGACGGGGCTTCCAGTTTGCCCGGGAACCACGCCGTAGCCCTCACCATCTTCTGGAGCAACTCAACCCCACCCACCTTAAGAGATCCACCTTCCCACGACTCCGTCTCGACCAAAGCTTTGAGTAGCCAAGTTTTAGCCGCTAGGTCGGCCGCCACAAATAAGAAGACCCCTCCCCTGCAGAAGGAGGTCACGAATCTTGGCAGTTGATCTGGGGACACTCTTTCGAGCGCCCTCCAGGTAGCCTCCCTAAAGATCTCGTTCTGCTCCGTAGTGAGCAACGAGTCCGGGTAGTTGGTGTCGGTCACCACCATCGTCAGGGGTTGGTCCTCTGAGCGGCCGTAAGTCCAGCTCCCGACGACTCTCTGTTCGTCGGCTGCTGGGCCGCCTTGTGGGGTGGCGTGCCCTCTGAGCCTCTACCTCTCTTCTGGGCCTCAATGCCGGATGTCGGCCCTGTAGCTGCCGACATTCCCGCCTCCACAGCTGCTCTGATAGCCTGCTGCGCTTGCCTCCTCATTATCCTTTTCTGGGAACCGCTGATGCGTCTTCTCTTATTGGAGGTCTTATTGGCCTCTCCCAATACCATAGCCTCGTTCACGGGGACTGTTAGTCCCTCAGCTCCCAAGGGAGCTGGGGGTCCAGCCGTGACCTGAATTTGGCTTGCCGGAGGGACAGATGGGGAGGAAAGGGTTACGTTAGACCCGTTAAGGCCCAACCCCTCTCCCCCTTCCGCCACCTCCCTTCCTCCTCCTTTTCCATTTTCTGTATTTTGCGTGTTCATTTTGATCCCACGAGAAGCTAGGGAAATAAAGGTCCGCCCCTGCAGAGCCCCGCATGCAGGGGTAAGACTCATTACTCGGGGAGGTCGTACGGTGTCCCCGAGAATAATGATTAAAGTTGAGCAAAAATAATGTTTTCAAAAATTATTATTGTCAATAACTATCTTCATCTATATTAATGCCAGATAGTTGCGGTTTTTTCTGAAATTTTTAACTTTTTGCCCAATTTTCACTTAGTGAGGTAATAATTGATGCAAGTTGATAAAAATAGTTGTTTAAACAATTTATAATTGTTCATAACTATCTTCTCTTAGATAAGTGCTAGAAAGTTGCGGTTTCTTCTCAAATGTTTAACTTTGCTTTGCCTTTTTAGTTATGAACGAATGATAAATAAACATTAGAGAAACATATTTGAAACAATCTCTTTCTTTTTCGTGAATATATTTTGCTGGAAGGACGCTGATATCAAAATATGTTCAATTCCAAATTTTTCTTTTATGATTTGCAATACGCTTCTTGTTGTAATTTAAAACAAAAATTTTACAAGTCATTTACAAACCTAGTTCTCCTACCGCTATCTCACACCTCTCTTGTGTAAGATAGCTTTTTTGTTAATATTAATTTTTTTTCAAATTGGACAAAGAGCAAAAATAATTCACTTAAAAAAGTAAAATACTATTGCATTAATCATTACCTAACTAAATGAAAAGTTGGTAAAAAGTTAATCATTTCAGAAAATCGCAACTTTCTAGCATTATTCAAATTCAATACAATAAATTCACAATTAGCGCCAAAAAGTCGCAAAACCCATTTTTTCACTTATGGGGTTTTTTTTGGCACCCTATAAAAGAGACTTATGAGGGTGATATTTGAAAAGTAATATTTTATTCGTATTTTATGGCTAATTGTGAAGAGAAATGTTGAGTTTCAACTCGATTCAAAAACGTCTTTTTTTCTTATATGGGAAATACGTGTTGAACTCCATGGGGCTTGCGCCACCTTTAAATATCATTTTTTCTTTCAAAAAAAAAAAAAAAAAAAAAAAAAAAAAAAAAAAAATGGAATCCTTTTTGTGTGGTTTCGAACAAATTTCCGGGCTTTTCTTCTATATGGTTCTATAGGTTCTATAAAGGTTAGGAAATAAAACTCTTAATTTTCCACGTATAAACTTGGATATTGTTATACAACACGTTGAGTATTAGGTACAGTGATACGTAGACGTAACCGACACTCTGATCGAGTATGTGACACAGTTGTTACAAAATGAATAATTCTACTTCTGTACACATGTAACGACTTTTAATTCGAGAATTTCACTCTAGCACCCTTGCGATTCAATTTCCAATCCTTTTTTTCTACTCCACCTTTCAATTTTTTTCCACCTGGTAGCTAAAATATAAAATCATAGAGATCTTAATTCCAGTCTCTAAAATATTTTTGACTAGTACAGTCACATTAGAGAAAAAAAGGTCATTTTCTGAAACAAAATATATCGAGCAATCCAATTGGAATATTTTTTATAACAAAGCAAATTCGATAAAATTCAGGCTTCTCTGAAAATGCGCTACCCTTAATTAACAAATTGATATCTCGTAAACTATTGATCGCAAAGTGTTCGAATATGGGTAATTTTCAGGCTTTTTTTATCTTCTACAAAAAAGTCTCTTACACTTTTGACCTCTCTCTGAATCTAAAACAACAATCCACCTCTAACCAAAATATTTTGAACCAAAAAGTTGCCGGACATATTTTGTTGCAGAAGAAATCCTATTATGACTGGACTAAACATATTCTCTCGAATTTCTGCTTAAAGTAAAACAATGATTTCATGAAATTATTACCAAATCTCATGAAATTTAGATGTAGGGGAAACCTTCCTACAGTGGATAATGCAACCTTCAGTGGATGATCATTAATTAAGAGCACAAATAAAAGAAAAATAATTTATTTTTATTTTTATTTATTGACACGTATAGCCTCTTAACTATTAATTAAATTTAATTGATTATTTTATATACATCAGTATTTTCAATTAATGATTATCCACTGTAGGTTACATTATCCACATACGTGATATTATCACGTATGTGATATTATCACATACGTGATATTTACATACATAACAAAAACATGAGATATGCAAAGTAATATTACACAATACTCATTAGATAAAAATGAACATAAAAGTTACATAACATTTACGTAAAAATTACATAACAGTTGAATTAAACTTAGAGATTACAATAGTTACGAAATAGTTGCGTAATAATTACAAAACACATAAAAGTGAAATATTTTTATACAATATGGTCCAAATAAAATTTTAAAATGTTATGAAAAAGAAGCACTCGCGTTTTTTCAGGATTTTGAACCTTGATCGAATACAGTTTGTTCAAACGAGTAATGAATGTTTTTTTTTTCAATTTTGGCCTGATGTAAATTTTTTTTTCTGTGCGCGCCTTTTTTACGATGCATCGCAGAACTACGCTCAAATAACTTTGTACTTATATGGTACTTACGATTATTAGCCATTCTACGATATACACTTATTATTAAAATTTAACTCTACAGTGTATAAACAGCAAGACCATAGGAATCGCTCGCCTTTTTCACCAATAAGGGGAACCTATACCCTTCCGAAATTTGTTTATATTAATAATCTTCCTACTAATAGGTAAGTACGATTGAAAAAAAAATTGGCAAAAAATGCCGGCAACAGGAATCGAGCACAGGCTTCCCGGTTACGAACTCGGAGCGCTACCGCCTGAACTAAACAGTTTTTTTTAAAGCCATTTTTCTCAAAAATGACTAAAAAACGCATCTTATTGATTTAGCGTATCACCAGTTTAGGAATTACCTATTACTGGGAGGAGTATTAAAAAAAAAAAAATCGAAGGGTGTAGGTTTCCGTTGTAAAACTCGTATCACCACAGTCATTATGACTATATTAACAAATTTTGCGGAACGAAATATAGTTTCGCATTTTGGAAAGATGTGTTCCTTGTTTTTTTGGTTCTTCAATAGCGAAAGTACGTACTTTCACTTGTGCTTTTCTTAACCGTACCTTTAAACTTAATAGCACTATAAAATAAGAAACAGCATTTTTTGAATCTCGGCATTTTGAAACGTTCAATTTTCCAGGGCTTATTCCGAGGGATTATAGAAGAAAAGTGTAATTTTTTAAATTATTTTTTATTATAATTATTTATATTTCAGTTTAAATTGTTCAATCTGAAAGAGGGTTGCTACAATATTCCAATTTCGAAATTCCCGGACTTTCTCTGACTTTTCTCTGACCAATTTTTCATTTTTCCTGATTGTTATAAATTTTTCTTTTAGGTATACAAAAACTTGACATCTAGGAGATCAATAATGTTAGTGAAAAAAATGTTTGTTTCTAAATTTATTTTAAAGAGATGCATTTTCAACCAGAAAGAATAATTTTCTACCAAAATAGTTACATTTTCAACAAAATAGGTGAGTTTTCAACCAAATAGTTGAGTTTTCAACTCAAAAAGATACATTTTTAACAAAAAATGGGATAATTAAAGTTTCAGTTGAAACAGTAAATTTTCAATTAAAAAGTAATGAAATTTTCAACAAAATAGTTAAATTTTCAACCAAAGGGATAAATCATCGATCAAAAAAATGAATTCTCAACGAAAAAAAAATTAGTTGATATTCTCACCAAAAAATATTTTAATTTTTATTAAAAAATAGTTTAATTTAATAAAAAATAAGAATTTCTAACAAACTAGTTGAAATTTCAATTAAAACCGATTAATTTACAAACCGAAAAGGGGAATTTCCAACCAAGAAAGATTCTTCAGTCAATAAAGAAATAAAATGTCATCTAAAATGTTAAATTTTCAATTAAAAAAAAAATTTACCAAAAAGAATGAATTTCAAACAAAATAGTACAATTTTCAACCAAATACATGAATTTTCAACTAAAAAAGATAAATTATCAACTTAGAATAGTTGCATTTTCAGTTTAAAAAAAATGCAACCAATTTAAATAAATTCATACAAAATACGTAGTTAAGTTTTTAACTAAAGAAATAAATTCTCAACCAAGAAGATGAATTTTCAACCAAGATGATTAATTTTCTATTAAAAAAGATGAATTTTTAACAAAATACATGAATTTTCAACCAAATAGTTGGGATGTTAACAAAAAAGATAGATTTCAACAAAAAATTGAATTATTAAATTTTTAGTTAACAAAATTAATTTTCAATAAAAAATGCGGGAAAAGTAATATTAGAACCGTAGAAATTAATTTTCAACAAAACAGATCAATTTTCGACGAAGAATTATTAACAAAATACATAAATTTTCAACAAAATTATTATATATATATAATATACTATATAATAATAATAATAATAATAATATATTATAATATACATTCTTAACCAAAGAAATGAATTTTCAACTAAAAAGATGAATCTTCAAAAACAAAAAAATGAATTTTTAACCAAATAGTTGAACTTTCAACGAAACATATGAATTTTCAACTGATAAGATAAATTTTCTGCCAAAAGAGACGAATTTTCAACTAAAAAAATTTAAATTTCAACCAACGATCAAGTAGTTACTTTTTCAGTACAAAAAATTAATTTTCAACTATAAAGATGTGAATTTTTAACAGAATAATTAAAGTTTTTACAAAAAAAAATGAATTTTGAAAAAACACATTTTTTCACTGAGAAAATTAATATTCTACCACAATCAACGAATTTTCAAAAAATACATGAATTTTGAAAGAAACAGTTGAATTTTCCAAAAGAGACGAATTTTCAACTAAAAAAATAAATTTTTAAACAAAAATGAAAAAGTTACTTTTTCAGTTATAACAAATTAATTTTTCACATAAAAATATTAATTTGCAACAGAATAACTAAATTTTGAAGCAAATAGTTGAATTTTCAACTAAAGAAGATAGATTTTCAACCAAACACGGAATAGATAATTTTTCGGTTAAAAAAATGATTAAAAAAAAAGGATTTTCAAAAAAATAATTCGAATTTTCAATAAAAAAAAGTGTTTTAACTACACTGATATATCATTATGAAAAAAAATTAATTTCGAAAAAGTAGTTTCATTTTCAAGTGAGTGATTTATATATATTATATATAGTGAGTTCATATTTAAACCAAAAAATATTTTAATTTTGAATTAAAATCAGTTGAATATAAGCAAAAAAGACAAATTTTCAACAAAATAGTTGAATCCTTAACCAAAACAGATTAATATTCAAACAAACAGTTGCATTTTCTGTGATTACAAATGATTTTTTGAACTAAAAAGACAAATTTTCAACAATACAATATAATTTTCATTGGAGAAAGATTTGTCAGTCAATAAAGAAAAATAATTTTTTCCAAAATTTTGAATTTTCAGGCCATAGGGACGAATTTTCAACAAAAAGTCAATTTTCAACCAAATAGTTAATTTTTTTACATAAGGGTCAGAAAAACGTCTTACGTAATTTTTGGCTGAATTCCCCCGACTTGTAGCAATCCTGTTGAACTATTTTGATAAAATTTTTATTTTTAAATGAAAATCAAATCATATATCGACGCCTCCAATCCATACCGCTCTATTTAGCGTTTGGGCGGTGTACCGCCTTACGTCGCTTTTAGGCGGTGTACAGCTTTCCGTCGCGTTTGGTTGCTGTACAGCTCCAAGTACTGTGTATAAGCATAGAACCTGGAGCGATACAGCGATCAAACGTGACGGAGAGCTGTACACCGCCTAAACGCGACGTGGAGCGGTATGGAATGGAGGCGTCGATGTTCAAAAAAATATGTACTGCATAAAAGTACCCCTCTCGCGAAACAGATTTCAAATTTTTAAACTTTAATTATTTAATTAAAGCTTCTCAGTTAAAAACGTAAATAACTTTATTGAGTTAAATAAAAGTTGGATAATTTTAAACCGTACTCGGAACATTCCCTGTAAAGTTCTTTTGAATATTTTTGTATCTTTTGTATTTGAATTTTATTTCAACGTTTGTGCTGTTTAAGTTCAAGGTCCGTATTAAAATCAAACTTTTTTTGCACCGCAATCAAACTATGGAGCCTAAAAGTATTCAAACAGCAAATACTTACGATTTTATTTATTTTTTGGCTCTATAATTTGAAATCAGTAACGAATTTGAATCTAATGTAACAAATAACAATAATAATTTATAATTCTAATTTTTTCGGGGTGCAATTTCAGATGGACAAACCTCTCTTCTTCAAGGCGAAATATTCAAATGGAACCTGAACGTCGCTTTATAAAATAGATATTTCGCTAATCGCTATTTGGAAACATTGGCAAAGGCGAATTTATCTACCGTGCGGTTATAAAAGGTGCGCCAGGACAAAATCAACGGCCATACGTGCATCCTTATTCTCCAATTCGACGCCTCCATTCCATACGCGATCAAACGCGACGGAGAGCTGTACACCGCCCAAACGCGACGTGGAGCGGTACGACGCCTAAACGTTAAGTGGAGCGGTACACCGCCTAAACGTTGAGTGGAGCGGTACACTGCCCAAACGTGACATGGAGCGGTACACTGCCTAAACGCGACGTGGAGCGGTACACCGCCTCAATGCGACGTGGAGCGGTACACCGCCTGAATGCGACGTGGAGCGGTATGGAATGGAGGCGTCGAATTTCTCACCCTCCCACTCCTTCATTTTTTCTTACTCTTAATTTAATACTAGGATCACTAATACTTTCAGTACTTTCAAATAAGGGGCCGTTCAAAAATTACGTCACGCTATTTTGAAAACACCCCCCCCCCTCATTCCTAACAGAATATCACATAAAGTTTAAACCCCCCAGGGTGAAGTTAAAAATACGAACACCCCCCTCCCCTTTTGGATAAAATTTTTTCTTCGATTTTATTTGATAATCGCCTAAAATAAAATAAGATACATAATATTTTAACAGACTTCATAGGTCAAAATTCCCTAAAAACAGGGGAAATAGGGTGATTTTTTACCAAAAAGGGGAATACATTCTATTAACTAAAATTCATTTATAGGTATATTGAATTCAATCTGAAAAGTTTAAGATTTCAAGTCGAAATGTATTCAATTTTTAAGAAAATAGTTCCATTTGTTAACAAAAAAGATTAATTTTCTACCAAAAGAGATGAATTTTCAACGAAAAGTTAATTTTTGAAGCTAAAGAATCGAATGTTTTTCAACCAAGAAATATGATATTTTAACCAAATAGTTAAAGTTTTAAACAAACAAGAGGAATTTTCAACAACAAAGAATCAATTTTCAACGAACAAAGATGAATTTTCATCTAAGAGAGTTGAATTTTCAATCAAGAACTTTTCTACCAAAAAAGGTGGATTTTTAATCCAGAGTGACGAATTTTCTATTCAGGAAAACGAATTTTCAACAAAACAGTTGAATTTCCGAAAAACATGATTTTTTAATAAAATTGTTGAATTTTCAACCTACAAAGGTGAATTTTGCAATAAAAAATTGTCAACCAAATAGTTGCATTGACAACCAAATAGTTGAACTTTTAAGTGAAAGGGATGAATTTTAAACAACACAGTTACATTTTCGACCAAAAAGGACGACTTTTAAACAAAAAAGTTGAAATTTTGAGAAAAAATTGAAATTTTCAAAAAATAGTGAAATTTTTAGCTAAAACGATGAATGTATAGTAAAAAAAATGATTTTTTAAGAAAGAAGTTCAACTTTCAACCAAGTAGTCGAATTTTCAATAAAAAAATTAATTCTTAACAAAAAGTATAATAGTTGATATTCCAACCAAAAAAAGATTTCAATTTGATATCAAATGCACTCGAATTTAACCAACAAAAGATGAATTCTCAAGGTTGATATTTTAAACTGAAAATATTAAATTTTTAAATAAAAAATAGTTGAATTCAACCAAAACAGTCAAATTTTCCACAAAATAGTTGAATCCTCAATTTAAACCAAAAACCTGGAATGGTTAAATTTGCAGTTCAAAAAAGTGATTTCCAACTAAAAAAATAATTTTGAACAAAATATTAAAATTTATAACCGATTAGATGGATCTTCAAGTAATAAAATTAATTTTTGACAAAGTAGTTAGTTTTAACAGTAGTTGGACTTTCAACCAAAATAATAATTAATTGAATTTTCAACTAAAAACTATCAGTTTTCAAACAAAAATAAAATAATAGAATTTCTGTTAAAAAATTAATTTTTACAAAAAGAAAAAAGGAATTTTTAACAAAATAGTTAAATCTTAAACAAAAAAAAAATGAATTTTTAATAAAATAGTTCAACTATAAAGATAGTTGAATTATCAACCAAAAAAGTGAATTTTCCATTAAAAATTTAACTGTTGAATTTTCAACTAAAAACAATCAGTTTTCCGCCAAAAATGGATAGAATTAATTTTTTTTAGAATTAACTTTTAACGAAAAGTAGTTGAATTTTCTTGTTGCAGTGGAAAATAGGAATTCTTAAAAAAGGGAAAAGGTGAGAACAGGGGAAAGAGTGTATGGTTCTTATTTAGATTACTTCTCAAATAAAATTACTAATTTTCATTTTTTTCAAGTATTTCAAAAAATTCTTATTCACATTTATATTTTCAATGGGAGATGTCACCCCCCCTGGAAATGTGACGTAGTTTTTAAACGGCCCCGAATTTCTCTTAAATAAAAATTACACCCTTCTCCGTTTTAAAAAGTAAAACTATAAAATTAAAATTTTCAATTTGAGTAATTTAATATGCAGAGCACATTGATAAGAAATTAAATTCTAAAGAACTTTTTTTTTAAGACTGTTTGAATGAATGAAAAATAATCGTTGTTTAGAATATTAAAAAATTCTCAAACTTCATTTCGTATGTTTTTTGGACCCATAGATATGCCTGTCCCGACAATTAACACGCGCGTCTGCCGCACCTTCTTCTTTACAACAATTATTGCAGCAATTTTGACTACAGAATATACATATATCTAAGGCGGATTTTTCCACTTGGCTACTTTTTGATTTTTTTGCGGGGGAGGGGAAACAACAATAATGCCAACGTGTATTTTTTGCAATATTCTTGATTTGATCGCGCGTCTACTTCCGAGACTTAAGGCCCTTTATCAGAATGGGGTTTACGGTTCTGAATTTTGAGGCCGCACGGTTGAACATTTTTGTGTAAATTTTTGTATACGTTATCTTCATAGTAATATCTCGGAGATCTCAGAGCCGGTTTTTCAAAAATATGTTTATATTTTGTTTAACAATCGAAAACAAAAGTACAATGGCAGTGTCTGCTGTCTCTGCGTTTTTCCCGCGAGCTCGTGGATCGCTCGTTATTTATTATCTAAAGATTTCCATAATTACAGCAAATAGTAACCGATTATTATGAATCTTTTTTCACTTTCGTCTAATTATATAAATAAATTAATTCTGCCAATTGGAATTAAATTAATCCATGCTTTCATAATTTCACTTTTTGTAACCGGCCTTGATTTCACAACAATGAAAGGGTTATTTTCTCTGGACAATTCGACTCGCGGCGAAAACGCCCAAACAGCTAACACTGAGCGTCACTGCTATTGTGCTTACGTTTTCGATTATTACACAAAATATAAACATTTTTTCGAAAAACTGGCTCTGAGGGGTCCCAGAAATTACTATGCAGATGACGTATGTAAAAGAATAGACAAAAATATTCAACCGTGCAGCCTCAAAATTTAGAACCGTGAACCCATTCTGTTCAAGGGCCTTAAGCACCGGATCAAAAAAGTCGAATCTAAAAGACTTACTTTCATTGCACCCAAATTGGTACATTTGAAATAAGGCACAACAATTTTATTCGACTCGGTATTATATTGTTAGATCAACCGATTTTAAAGAATCACTAATTTTAGTATACATTCATGATTTTGAAGAAAATGGCTCATGGGAAATCAAAATGCAAAATTATGTTCAGCCTGTTTTCAAACTTCATGAACAGAAAAAAAGAACAAATTTGTAGTCTGTGTTTTAGGGTGGTCCAAAAATGCATTGGACAATTTTTTTCAAATTTGCATCCATATCGCCCATAAATTTGTTTGAAACCATAAAAAATAAATGTTTTTTTTTTTGGTTGAAAAACATGATATTCAAAGGTTCCGCAAACCCCATGAATTTCTCATAGGAAAAAAAAAACGTTTTTGTGAATTTTATTCACCCCAATAAATCTGTTTTATAGGGTCCGAAGAAAACCCCATAAGTGAAAAATTGAGTTTTGCGAGTTTTTGGCGCTAATTTTGATTTTTTTGACTTTTTTTATAAATATAAATTATTTCTAATACATAAAATACTATTTGATACTATTAATTAGATGTTTACATAAATTGTTTAAACAATTTATTATTGTTTTTAACAATTTTGTCTTAGAATAGAGTTAGAAAGTCGAGGTTTTGCCGAATTTTTCAACTTATTTTCGACTTTAAAGCTAGAGGGAGCCAATAGTCAACCAAATTTAACAGGAATAATTGTTTAAACAATTATTTATTATAAATGATATTCTCTTAGAATAATGCTAGAAAGTTACAGATTTTTCTAAAAATTTCCACTTTTTGTCCATTTTTCAATTAGAGTAAGGTAATAATTAACTCAAGTTGACAAACAATTGTTTAAACAATTTATTATTATTTTTGATAATATTCTCTTTGAATAATTTTAGAAAGTTGCGGTTTTATCTTTATATTCAACTTTTAGTCCACTTTTCACTTAGAGTGAGGTAATAATTAATTTACGTAAACAAACATCATTGTTTAAACAATTTATCATTGTTTATAACTATCTTCTCCTATAGTAACGTTAGATAGTTGCGGTTTTTTCTACAATTTTGCCCTTTTTGTCAACTTTTCACTTAGAGTGAAGTATTAATTAATTCACGTTAACAAATGTAATTGTTTAAACAATTTATTATTGTTTTTAAGTAATGCTAGAAAGCAGCAGTTTTTTCTGAAATATTCAACTTTTTATCCACTTTTCACTTAGAGCGAGGTAAAAATTAATTAAATTTACCAAAGATGATTGTTTAAACAAATTATTATTGTTTATAAATATCATCTTCTAGAGCAATGCTAGATAGTTGCAGCTTTTTTTTCAAATATTCAACTTTTTGTTCACTTTTCACTTAGAGCGAGGTAAAAATTAATGAAATTCACCAAAGATAATTGTTTAAACAAATAATTATTGTTTACAACTGTTTTCTCCTATAGTAATGCTAGATAGTTGCGGTTTTTCTGAAATTTTTCAACTTTTTACTTAATGAAAAAAAAAAAAAAAAAAAAAAAAAATGTACAAACCTAATTGTTTAAACAATTTATTATTGTTTATAACTATCTTCTCGCAGATAATTGCTGGAAAGTTGCGGTTTTTTTTCTGAAAATTTTAACTTTGCTTTGGCTTCTTAATTATAAACAAATAATGAATAAACATAGCGAATAATTTTTTAAACAATCTTTTTTTTGTGAATATACATATTTTTCTAAAATAAAACCGACATTTGAAATATTCTTAGAATTAGTTTTTATTTGAATTAATATAATTATTTATTATTTGTTTCGAACTTAAAAGTTAAAGAAAAGTTGAAAATTTGAGAAAAGCCCGCAACTTTCTAGCATTACTCTAAAATGAGGTAGTTATAAAATAAACAATAATAATTTGATTAAACACTTATATTGTTAAATTGCATCAATTATGACGTCGCTCTAAGTGAAAAGTTGAAAAAAGTTGAAAATTTCAGAAAAAACCGCAACTATCTAGCATTATTCACAATTAATATTATTTCAAATAATAATAAATTGTTCAAACAATTATTTCTGTCAAATTTAATTGACTATTGCCTCGCTTTAACTAAAAAGTTAAAAAAAAAGTTGAAAAAATCGCGACTTTAGAACTCTATTCTTTGTGAAAATTTCTATAAACAATAATAAATTGTTTAAAAAATTTATTTAAACATCTTATGATCAGTGAAAAGTAAAACCTCATATATTAAAAACAATTTGTTTAAGAAAACCGCAAAAATATCATTGTTAGTGCCAAAAACTCGCAAGACTCAATTTTTCACTTATGGGGTTTTTTTTGGGGCCCCATAAAATAGAATTAAGGGGGTGATATTCAAAAAGATTCGAACAGATTTGTGGGCGATATGCATGAAAAAAAATTGCCCACCCCACTGTATTTATTAGCATTGAACTTTAATAATAATATTATATAATAATTATTATTTATTTATTAGCCTTTTTTACTTGAATTGCTCTTTATCGTGTGAAAATTGCATTTTTCAAAGAATTTCACCAAGATATGTAGAGGAGACTTAAACTCATTTCAATAAAAAATGACTTCAAAAAAAATTCAAATCAAGGTTTATGGATTTTTTCTTGATAGATGAAGATTTACAGTTAAGAACATTTTAATCTGAAATCGTAACATTTGCAAAGGTTAATTTGATAATTTTTGGATATAATATTTTTTACCAACTGAAAATTGTTCGAATTTGAATTATTTTTAATTAAATATTTACTTAACATGAAAATGCATATATTATTGTTGCAGATCTTTGTTTCTCTGTATATTTGATAAAATTATAAACTTCGATAAAAAAGTCAAAAATGGAAAAAAGCATATATTGGATGTATAAAATTGAAAAAAAGTACATCTGATCTTCAAACAGACTGAAATGATGAGAAAGTTGCATTTTTAAAAGACACAGTCGAGATATTTTGATAGAACATAAAACATCTTAGTCTTTTAAAATTTTTTCCAATAAGTTAGCCATTTTTTAATGATAGACACTTTTCTTTAGATAAAGAGGTACACAAAATGATATTAAATTGAAGAGAAAGTGTCCTCAAGAAAAGAAAATATAATCATACTTTTAATTTTACTGCATATATTTTCTTTTCTAAAGAAATAATTTCTCTTCTATTTTTAATCCAGACTTAAACACGTAGGCTTCTGTCGAAGTTTCCCAAAAAACTTGCAAATTGTGATCTCCTTTCAATTGACCATTTTCCAGAAGGAGGTTTTTAAGAATAATTTGTATTCTAATCCCCAAGATCTTCCTTAATTTAAAAATAGCAGGCTGTTCCAAAATCAAGAAAACTACTTTATTCCAAAGAATCATTTAATTTAATTAATAACTATTTAATTAGTTAATTTAAATGAAATAATAAATTTAGTTTAGTTTAATTTAATTGTTTATTCCAGATGGAACAGTCTCCTTTTTCCGTTTTTTTACAATCTGTATCCTTAATACTTCTCTTATTTCTATCTTGGTTTTGTGAGCACAACTGATATTGACCTTTTCGATTAAGCACGAGTATAATTTTTCTTGTCAATAAATTTGACATTGTTCTTAACGAAATTGACTGGAGGTCTGATCAACGAGTATGGGCACTTTAGGGTGGTCCAAAAATGCATTGGAAAATTTTTGTTGTTGAATTTTTATCGGGACACCCCCCAAATTTGTTCGAATCCACCCACAAATAAATCCATTTTTTTTGTTTTGAAAAAAATGATATTTAGGGGTGGCGCCAAGCCCCATGAAGTTTAACATGTATTTCCCATAAGAAAAAAAGACGTTTTTGTAAATCTTATTCAGAATCCTCAATATTATCTCAATCGAGTTGAAACTCAATATTTCTCTTCATGATTAGCCATAGAATATGAATAAAATATCACTTTTCAAGAACCAACACCATAAGTCTGTTTTATAGGGTCCCAAAGAAACCCCATAAGTGAAAAAATGGGTTTTGCGAGTTTTTAGCGCTAATTATGATTTTTTTGCGGTTTTTTTAATGCGAATTATTTCTAATACATGAAATATTACTTTATACTGAAAATTAGATATTTTCATGAATTGTTTAAACAATTTATTATTGTTTTTAGCAATTTTCTCATAGAATGGAGTTAGAAAGACGCGGTTTTTTCACAAACTTTCCATTTGTTTTCCAATTTTCAATTAGACGGAAGTGATGGTTTATCAATGTTAACAATAGTGATTGTTTAAACAATTTTTCATAATTATTAATAATATTATATTTGAATAATGCTAGAAAGATGCGGATTTTTTTTTTAAATTTCTGGCTTTTTGTTTAATTTTCATTTGGAGTGAAGTAATAATGAATTCCATTCAACAAAATAATTGTTTAAACAATTTATTATCATTGTTGATAATATTCTCTTTGCTTAATCGGTAGAATGTTGCGGTTTTTTCTGAAATTTTCAACTGCTTGTTTATTTTTTATTAGGCGTGACTTCATAATTGATTAGATTTAGCAAAAATAATTGTTTGAACAAATTATTATTGTTTATGACTATCTTCATCTATATAGAGTGCGCCTGATAGTAGCGGTTTTATGGCAATTTTTACCTTTCGGTCCTTTTTTCACTTAGTGAGGTAATAATTAATTAAAGTTAACAGAAAAGTTGTTTAAACAATTTAATATTGTTTATAACTATCTTTTCTTAGATAAGTGCTAGAAAGTGGCGGTTTTTTCTAAAATCTTTCGCTTTGCCTCGCCTGCTTAATTTCTAACAATTAATCTATATATATATAAAAAAACGTTTACAAGTCATTTAAAGACCTAGTCCTTCCACCTATTCCTAAGTATTCTATTCTTTGTTTTTGCCTCTTGTGTAAAATAGTTTTTTTTCTTTAAATTAATTTTTTGAAGCATTTGGAAAAGACCATTTGGAAAAATCATTTTTGTTGTGGTTGACTTATTACTTGTTCATAAATAAAAAGGCGTGCAAAGTGTAAGATTTTAGAAAAAACCGCCACTTTCTAGCACTTATCTAAGAAAAGATAGTTATAAACAATATTAAATTGTTTAAACAACTTTTCTGTTAACTTTAATTAATTATTACCTCACTAAGTGAAAAAAGGACAGAAAGGTAAACATTTCCGTAAAACCGCTACTATCAGGCGCACTCTATATAGATGAAGATAGTCATAAACAATAATAATTTGTTTAAACAATTACTTTTGCTAAATATAATTAATTATCAAGTCACGCCTAATAAAAAATAAACAAACAGTTGAAAATTTCAGAAAAAACCGCAACATTCTACCGATTAAGCAAAGAGAATATTATCAACAATGATAATAAACTGTTTAAACAATTATTTTGTTATCTTGAATTCATTATTACTTCACTCCAAATGAAAATTAAACAAAAAGCCAGAAATTAAAAAAAAAACCGCATCTTTCTAGCATTATTAAATTATAATATTATTAATAAGTATAATAAATTGTTTAAACAATTATTTTTTTAACTTGAATACATTATTATTTCACTCCGAATGAAAAGTGGACAAAAAACCAGAAATTTAAAAAAAAAACCGCATCTTTTCAACATTATTCAAATATAATATTAATAATAATTATAATAAATTGTTTAAACAATTATTTTGTTAACTTGAATTTATTAATACTTCAATACAGATAAAAATTGGACAAAAAGCCAGAAATTAAAAAAAAATTCGCATCTTTCTAGCATTATTCAAATATAATATTATTAATAATTAAAATAAATTGTTGCAACAATCACTATTGTTAACATTGATGAACTATCACTTCTCTCTAATTGAAAATTGGACAACAAATGGAAAATTTGTGAAAAAACCCCGTCTTTCTAACTTCATTCTATGAGAAAATTGCTAAAAACAATAATAAATTGTTAAACAATTCATTAAAATATCTAATTTTCAGTATAAAATCATATTTTATGTATTAGAAACAATTCGCATTAAAAAACCGCAAAAAAATCATAATTAGCGCCAAAAACTCGCAAAACCCATTTTTTCACTTATGGGGTTTCTTTGGGACCCTATAAAACAGACTTATGGGGGTGATATTTGAAAAGTGATATTTTATTCGTATTCTATGGCTAATTGTGAAGAGAAATGTTGAGTTTCAACTCGATTGAGATAATATTGAGGATTCTGAATAAGATGTACAAAAACGTCTTTTTTTCTTATGGGAAAACATGTTAAATTTCATGGGGCTTGCGCCACCCCTAAATATCATTTTTTTTCAAAACAAAAAAAAGTTGATTTATTCTTGGGTGGATTCGAACAAATTTGGGGGGTGTTCCCATACAAATTCGAAAAAAAAATTTTTGGACCACCCTAATGGGCATGAGCTACAGTTTTTTAAAATGAAAATTGGATACAAACGAGAGTACTTGAGAAGATTCAAATTTTTAAAGAATAAAATAAATATATTGATGGTCTACAAAATCAGGAATTTTGAGGCATTCATTGTCAATAAACAATCATTGAAATGTTGTCTTATTCAGAAGTTCTTCATTATTTTACATCAAGATTCTCACATAAAAATTCTCACATCGGGCAGAAGTAACTACTTTTGAATCACCAACAGCAATTACTAAATAATGATCAATAATTCATATTTCACCATGAATTATTGATCAATATATTTTCTAATATACTGACCACTGACTATAAAACTTTATAAAATTATTATCAATCATAATTAATAACGAGAATCTTAAAGTGTAATTTAAAAGTTTAATAGCCAATCTTATTGTCAGTATTCGATCTTATTGACTCTTAAAATTATATTTAATGATAATAAAATATTTTTATAAATTAATCTTTTATAGAAGAATTTATCATTCACTAAACAATCGAAAAAAGGTATTATCTGTGGTCAGTCAACAATCATTCAAGGTGGATTATCAATTATTAGGTAATAATTATCGACCCGCAGTCAATGTCTGTGTCATTCTAATTATTCATCAATTATCAATCACTAAACATCGAATGGATTTTCTCAGTCATAAAACACTAGGCACCAGTCATTAAACATTTAGTGTATATTATCAGTCATTAATCAATCATCCAGTATTATTATGTTATTATCCAATCACTTATTTTGTAGTATATGCAGTTAATAATACATTATTTATAACGAATAATGATCATTCATAAATTTTAAATTTAATAATAATCAATCCTTGATTTCTTTTTTTATAGAAATTTGGACGATGCCCATTTGATCGCCGTCTATGCCAGAAGAGGTAATTTGTACTTAATGAGGATTAAAATACCAAGCATAATAATTTTTTTTATTTCGCAATTAGTAATTTAGAAATTTAATTAATTAAATAAACTATTTATAATAATTATAATTAATAATAATGATTGAATAATTAATTTAGAGATATATTCGAAATCTACTTAATAAGTTAAAAATTAGAATAAGTGAACTGTTAGAAATTTCTGTTTCGTAAAAGGTGGTACAAACACTAGGGTTACGCTAGGGTGGTCCAAAAATTTAATTGATTTTTTTTTTAATTTTCATGCACATCGCCCCCCTTTGTTTGAATAAAAAAAATTAATGCCTTGAAAAAATGATATTTAGTGGTTCCACAAGCTCTAAGATATTTAACAAGTATTTCCCATAAGAAAAAAAGACGTTTTTGTAAATTTTATTCAGAATCGTCAATATTAGGTGAATATAGTTGAAACTCCACATTTCTCTTCACAATTAGCTATTTAATGCAAATTGATAATTACTTTTAAAATTTCAACCCCATAAGTCTGTTTTACAGGGTTCCAGAAAAACCCCATAAGTGAAAAATTGGGTTTTGCGAGTTTTTTGCGCTAATTATGATTTTTTGCGGTTTTTTAAATACAAATTGTTTCTAATATATAAAATTCTACTTTCTACTGAAAGTTAAATGTTTGCATACATTTTTTAAACAATTTATTATTGTTTTTAGCAATTTTCTTTCAGAATAGAGTTAGAATGTCACGGTTTATCCGACTTTTTTTATTTATATTCAACTTTTCAGTTGAAGCGAAGCAATAATCAAATAAAAAAAGAAATAATGGTTTAAACAATTTATTATTATTTATAATAGTATTCTATTAGAAAAATGTAAGAAAAATGCAGTTTTTTCTAAATTTTTTCCTCTCTTTGTCCATTTTTCAATTAAAGTGATGAAATAATTAATTCAAGTTAAAAAACATAATGGTTTAAACCATTTTTTATTATTTTTAATAATATTCTCTTTGAATAATGCTAGAAAGTTGGGCTTTTTTCTGAAATATTTAGTTTTTTGTCCACTTTTCTCTCATAGCGAGTTAAAAATTATTGAAATCTAACAAACATAATTGTTTGAAAAATTTATTGTTATTCTAATAATACTATTTTCTTGAATATTCAACTTTATGGGCACTTTTCGCTTAGAGCGAGGCGAAATTTAATGAAATTTCACGAAACTAATTGTTTAAACAAATTATTATTGTTTAGAACTATATTGTTTAAAGAATTTATTATTGTTTATTATATTTTCTCTTATAAAGTTGCTAGAAAGTTGCGGTTTTTTCCTAAATTTTTAACTTTGCGTTGGGTTTGTTGTTACATATTAAATGTAAATTTTCCTGGAAGTAGTTACTAAGCGCCTTTTTGTTTAAATTAATATTAATATTTATTAATTGTTGCTGACTAAAAATTTGAAGAAAAACTGAACATTTCAGATAAACCTGCAATTTTCTAACATAATTTTGAAAAAAGATAGTTATAAACAGTAATAAATTGTGTTAACAATTATGTTAATTAACTTGAAATTATTATCAATCACTAAGTAAAAAATGGGCCAAAATTTCAAAATTTTTGGAAAAAACCACAACAATCTAGCAATAATATAGGAGAAGATAGTTATAAACAATAATAGTTTGTTTAAACGATTATGTTTATTAAATTGCATTGATTCTTACCTCGCTCAAGTAAAAAGTTGATAAAAAGTGGAAAATTTCAGAAAAAACCGCAACTATTTTGCATTATTATTGGAGATAGTTAGAAACATTTGTAATTCGTTTAAACAATTATTTTTGTTAATGTGCAATAATTATTACCACACTAAAAATGCAGAGTGGACAAAAAGTTGAAAATTTCAGAAAAAACCGCAATTTTCCAATATGATTCAAACATTATTATTCAATAATAAATTTTTTTAACAATTATTTTTGTTAATTTTCATTCATTATTACCACACTCAAAGCGAAAAGTGGACAAAAACTTGAAATTTTCATAAAAAACCGCAACTTTATAGCATCATTTTAAGAGAATATTATTATAAATAATAATGAATTGTTTAAATAATTATTTGTGTTAATTTTAATTCATCACTTCTTCTATCTAACTGAAAAATTGACAATAAGTTGAAAATTCGGAAAAAACCGCGACTTACTAACTCTCTAAGAAAAAATTGCTTGACAGTAAGTTGTTTAAACAATTTATGTAAACATCTAATTATCAGTAGAAAGTCGTCTTTCATGTATTAGGAACAATTTTTACTATAAGAAATCGCAAAAAATAATAATTAGCGCCAAAAAGTCGCAAAAGCAAATTTTTCACTTATGGGTTTTTTTGGGACCCTATAAAGCAGACCTATGGGGGATTCTGAATGAAATTCACCATGTCTTTTTTTATGGGAAATATGTGCTAAACTTCAAGGGGCTTGCGGAAACTCGAAATATTATTTAAAAAAACTTTTTTTTAAAATTCAAACAAAGAGGGCGATATGCATGAAAAACCGAGAAAAAAATTTAGACCACTCTAATGACGGGATTTTCTATGATAAATTGTAAAAAATAAAAAATCTTTTGAAATTGTACCATTTAAATTTATATCATTTATCGGTTGAATCTTCAAAAGTCGAAAACATTAAAAATCGACTAATTTCAAATTGGATTTGTGAAAAATAGACAAATTCAGTTATTTCAATCGTACTGTTTCGTATAATTTACAAATGTAAGTCCTAATTGTCGATATATTTTAATAAACTGAATTTTGCTAAAAAATTACGAATATTTTAAAATTATTTTTGGAAAAACCTGGAAAAGACCTGATATTTTGAGATCAAAATTCTGTAGCCACCCCGGTATAAGAAAATGATTAAAAAAGTGTTATTCAAAATTGCATCAAATGATACCAGCAAACGTAGATTTCTCAATTAATAATTGCAAAATAGATTTTTGTTTTGTTTTTTATTTTATTTGAAATTTAGGTACAAAGGACTTCCTGCTGGCAAGCATCGCCCAGAATTTTTCCCAAATTAAACTCATTTCTATCCATTTTCATTTGCCTTTTTTATTGTGATAAAGGCCGGCATGAGGCTGACTTAACAATTGTACGAATCTATCACGATATTCTGAGTTAGATCCGGCGGTTAGATTTATTATTTTGTCATTTTCTGATATTTATTGACCCTGAATCGACCCGCTCGCGAGTCTTTTCTAAAAGAGTCGATTCCCTGTGTAGTCCTAAAAACGTTTTAACAATCAACGAACAATTTTTCTCTTTCAAAATTGCCTTCTTTCTTTTTCTGCAGCAAAATTTTTTACCACTTCGTCATTCATTATTGATAAACGACTGCTAGAAACAGTGTCCATTTAGATAAACGGTTGTCAAACAGTTTCTTCGGTCACTGATTGTGGAATCTTCACTGTGCTGTTGCTGAAAAATAAGATTTTCCACTTATTTTCAACATGAGTTGCTAACAATTTTGAAACAAACTTTTGCTAAACTTTGTTTCTACAATTTTAACGTAAACTCAATTCTTCATTTTGAAGAATAATAATCAGAATTGTTTAATAATACAATGATAAATTAAAGAGACTAAGCGATCATGAATAAAGTGCTCATGAGATGAAAAAGATATCAATCAGGTCAAGATAAAAAAAATACTCAAAAAAAGTTTTATCGTTTTTTTTTATTTAAAATAAAATTACATAAAGTTTTGGTTAGTTTGACTAATAACTTAATACATACAAGAATTAATATTGGCACCTATTCATTTATGATAACTATACTAAATATAAAAAACATTTTTAATTACTACTTATCTAAAAAATTTAATTTTCGATTCTGGTAGTTTAATTTAATTGATCTTAAGTTTTTACTCAGAATCAAGTACGTAAGAAAGGATATCATCGAATCAAATCGATTTTAATGACATTAACGATTTTAATTAGTATGATGTATAAAAGTGTTTGATAAAATGGACACTCAGTCATGTAATTCACTTTATTGATAAAGTTAAGTGAATGACTTTTGATGAAAGAATTAAAAAATATAACGAAAAAGGCTTGGCCAATTTCAATTTAATATTTAATACAACAATGTTATGAGTATGAGGCATATACAGTACAAAAGCGACATGCGTGATTCATTATGATATAATTTGAGCCTAGCCCTACCAACAAGCTTTTTTACTTGGCGATGCCGGTTATCCTTGTGTCATCTTGCATTTCGACAACTATCGTGTCAGGATCTGGAACCCTGTTAGCTGAGATGCAACCATTTGCAATAGTAGTAGGGAGGATAGTCTCAGACTGCAATAAAAAATGTTTTATTTAGTTTACGTAATAAGAAATATCATTTTAAATCAAGTATAACTTAATAAATACCCCTTTCTCTCACACCTTCTTACACCACCTACCCTCTTCCTTTCACCACCTACCCCTCCTTTCACCATCTTCCCTTCCCTCACCTTTCCTCTCACTAACTTTCCTTTCCCTTTGATACTCATCGTACGCTCACTCCTCTCTTCAACACTACTCTTCTTCCTCGCCCCTCCACCTTGATAGTCATCCTATCCTAATCACTCCTCTCCCTACCCTATTGATACTCACTCCACCATAACCCCTCTCTTCCCCACTGCACACCTATTCCTCGCCCTTCCTTTTGGATATTCATCCTATCCTCACCCCTCCCTAAGCCACTGCACCCTCCTTTTCTTAGCCGCCCTCTTCCTCGCCCCACCACATTAATACTCATCCTTTCAACAACCCTTCTTCGCCTTCCAAATGCTCTCCCCACTATCCCTACTCACCCTTCCTCCTTGATACTCAACCTACCTTCACACTGGGCATTCTCACTGTCCCCTCTTCCCCCTCTTCCTTGAAACTTGACGCTCGGGTTTGAGATCGCCATATTGGATCTGCCATATTATTATTATATCCTTCCTTTCATCTTCACTCCCACTGCACCCCACTTCCTCACCCTTCCCTCTGATACTCATCCTACTCTAACCATTCCTTACCCACTGTACTCCTCCACATTCCCTTCCCCCCTCACTTACTCTTCTTACCACCCTTCCGTCTTCATACTTCACCTATCTTCACTCCTGCTTTTCCCACTTCACCCCATTTTCAGGCCCTTCCCCTTAAATATGTATCCTGCTCTCACCCCTCCCTTGTCCACTACCTCTTCTTTCACCTTATGCACTACCTACTTTACCTCCCTCACCCCTAAATTCCCACTGCACCCCTCTTCTTCAGTCATCT
>CAKNYM010052031.1:91175-108561 GCA_932195095.1 Andricus curvator
CCACTGCACTCCTCTTTCTCGTCCTTTCCCCTGATACTTATCCTACACTAACCATTTCTTACCCACTGCACTCCTCAAACTGCCCCCTTTTCCCTACACTTTGCACCACTCTTCCTTCTTGATACTCAACCTATCATAACTCCTGCTTTCCCCACTTCACCCCTTTTCCAAGCTTTTCCCCTTCAATATGTATCCTGCCCCTACCCCTCCCTTCTTCGCTAACCACTTCTTCGTCTTATTCGCTCCCTATCTCCTCTACCTCACCCCTCTATTTCCCATTGCATTCCTCTTGCTCGCCCTTCCCCCTGATACTAATCCTAATGTAACCATTCGTTACCCTCTGCAGTTCTCCACCCTCTCCCTCTCTCCCATCCCCTACACTGCACCCCATTAATCGTCTTTTCGCCCCACTCCCTTCCTTCTTCCAAACACCCTATCCCGTCAGTCATCCTTTTCTCACCCTTTACCCCATAACCCCTCACGGGACTTTGAAATAGTAAGAGATTTCAGTGGAAACACGCTGTTTTGGTCAGGCAAAGATGTAGTCATCAACTGTTTCGGCCATCCAGAAGCTTACATCTATTGCTAATTTTTTTTAACTTTTCATCCTAACGAGGAGGTATTATTTTTACGAAAAATTTGACTTCGTCGTTTTCAATTAATTTTCCATGTTTTGAGACACCCTGAGTCATGAAAAACAATTTTTATGAAGGTGTCTGTTAGTAGTATTATGTTGGCACGATAATTTCCGAAACCGTGATCAGATTAGATTGAGTTTTGGCATACTTTTTTAAGGCATAACAAGAAAGGATCAGTTCTTTAACCAGCTATTTTTAACCAACAGTTTATTAGATGTACAGTTTTTATTTTAATTCCGATAATGCTTTAAAAACAAATTTTAATCCATTTTCTGGCCAAATTATGCGACATACGTAAATAGTCCAAAAAAAAAAAACGAATTGTTGCTTTCAAGAAGACCTATAAAATCGTTTTGAAGAATTTTTTGATAGAATTCACAGTCTTTCTTTTTCGAAACAGTGCTCCCAATCCAGCTCCCTAACTGCATTGCGCATGCGTTGCATCGGCAGTCTCATTGGCTGTATATGGCGCGCTTTTTTGAAACTATTACATGTGTAAATCAATTTTTTATAATAAATCATCATTATGGAAATAAGGACAATTAATTTCCAGATCACAAAATAGTCTTTTAGAGGGCAAGGTGAAATAATTACTTGATTTTACTTTTTACAAATAAATTATTAATTTGAAATTCAAAGAAAGGAATACCTTCCTTCACCAATGTAAATTTGAAGTCATTAATAATATTTATTTATACTTTATGATTATCACTTATTGTGAAAAATTTATTTGCATATTTAACCATTTCAAATAAGCGCGCGATCAACATCCAATGAGGATGCTGGTGCGGCGCATGCGCAGTGCGGTTGGGGAACCAAATTGGGAGCACTGCATCGAAAATGCTATTGAAAAATCGAAAATGCAAATTTTCAGCCGAACAACGTTAAATATGAAAAAAAGTCTACAACAAGAAGAGCTTGTAAAAAATCGCGTTTAAATATTATTCGATAGGAATCATCTGTTTTCTTTTGAACATTGAAAATGTTATTGATAAATCGAAAATTAAAATTTTTCCGGCCGATAGGGTCTTGAGTAAATTAATTTTCTTTATTATTCTAAAATCTAAACAAATTTAAGAACCTCTTTCAAAGTAGAGGTTTCCACATTTTTGTAATATTTTCAAGTAAGCTTCTGGATGTGCATTGACGAGAGCCCTTAGGTTTATTTATTAATACGCAAAATATGAAAAAAAAACTAATTTTAAATGTCAAGAGCATCAATTAGTGATCTTGTTGAAAAAGGTATTTTTCAGAAGTCAATATCGATGAATAATATTCTTAATAAAAATAAAGGTATTTTGAATTGCATTTAATGAATTACTTGATATGCTGCGGCGTCCAAAGCCATTAGTTCCTTCTTTGATAAATGTTCCACGACGGCAGCTGCGTAGCAGTCTCCCAACATGTTGTTTGTAGTCCTTACTCGATCTCTGGATTTATTAAAAAATTAATAAAATTAATATTTTTAAATAAGAATATTTTTTTTTGCTTTAAGGACATGTGATAGTCTGTTACGTGACCAATTGTCACATGTCATTTATTTGTAGGATTTATAATTAGAAAAATGAATATATTCCGCTGAAACTTTGGGAAATGTTTCAAAATATACAAGGGCACGTCTGTCTGGCCCATTTGGTTTTTTATTTTGTTTAAATAATGCAGATTCGATAAATTCTATTTTATTTAGGGCTTTAAGACCCTGTTATCAGTTACATTTGAAACTCAAAATTAATAAAATTCCATTATTTAAACAAAATGAAAACTTAAGTGGGACAGACGGACGTGTCTTTATATATTTGGAACCATTTCCCGAAATTTCAACACAATATTTACATTTTCTAAATTATAAAGCAGTCGAACATAAATTCCCTTAAGGCCATGTGACGAGTGGGTCACGTGACCGGATTCCTACCTTACCGACACTTTTTTTATTTGTAAACTCATTTTCACACGAATAGCCACATCGAGTTGAAAATTTGAGATACTAAATAAGAAGCACTAAGAAAGGTCGGTCTCGTCCTGAATTTTTATAATTATGAAAAAAGTTTTTTTTTTGTAAATATATATTTTTTGCTTTCTTCATGATTATTAAAATTTATGACCAGACCCACCTTTCTTAGTACTTCTTATTTATTATCCCAAATTTTCAACTCGATGTGGCTATTCGTATGAAAATAAGTCAGGAAATAAAAAAAGTGTCGGTAAGGTAGGAATCCGGTCACGTGACCCACTCGTCACATGGCCTTAAAGAATAATAAAAGGCTGATACTTACACAAACCAATCAATGGCAAAAAGTAGTGAAACATCTTGCACAGGAGCATCGATGGCACTGAGAACTACCAAAAGTAATACCAAGGCAGCACTTGGTACTGACGCTGAAGATACTGATGCTGCTGTAGATGTTAATCTGTAAATTTGCAGAAAAAAATATTAGGGAGAATATTTATTTGTTATATTTATTTATTCTGAAAATTTTTTAATTCAAATCTTTTCCCTAAAATTTTACTTTTTATTCACGTTATTATTTATTATAGTATTTTTCATACAATTTTTAATTAACATACGTAAGGTGGAAGTTTTTCCAATTAATTTTTTTATCAGTTTTGTATGTTTCGTTTTGAGTGATCATTAATTTGAAGAGCGAACATTTCATATTAATTTTTGTTAGTTGCATAAAATCATCTAATTTCAATAATAAAACAAATGACGCTTTGTTGCTCATATAATTATGAAAATTATATGGCAGATAATGAAATAATTATTATATAACAAAGTTAGGGTAGCTTGTAGATAATTAAATTATAGCTTTTTTGAGTGTTAAACCCCCAAATCTGTCATTTTTCTGGGCGCTGTCAAATTAAAAACGGAGTGTCTCGTCGTCTCGAAATTCGGGATGAGTAATGAAGTATTTTTCATAAGCTTGGCTAGTCGTCCCGAATTTTCGGGACGACTAGTCCATCGCCTTTTCGAACTCCCCCGATTTTTCGGGACGACTAGCTACAGCCAATTAAAAAACGATTTTAAAATTGAATCTCTTCTTTAAACTAAACTAAATAAATATTTGTTTTTGTAACTTTTAAAATCAAACTCATGCAAATCATTTAAAATAAAAAAAAAACACTTGTCCGCTTGACCACGTGGAATTGTAAAAGGCTTCTCCTTCGATCACGGAAGTTAAGCAGCACTTGAATCAATTATACTCGGATGGGAGTCGTAGTACTAATGGTGGTGCATTTATCAGCTTTTGAGCTGCTTTTCACTCTTGAACTATTACTTACTTAGATAGTAATTCTTTATCTGAAATTGATTTTAAACTTTAGAACTACATTTTAATTTATGTAATTAACTGAATATTTTTTAAAATAATAATTTGTCAAATGTTTTTATTATACACAATTTGAACTTCCAAACTAGAAAATTTGCATAGAATATCTTTTTCCGTAAAAAAACTAGTTTTTGAAAAAGTTCAGGAGATCAATTACATAAGTATTTTGAAATTCGTAAAAGGGCCATCGGTTTATTTTCGATTTGTATTTTTTTGAATGAAAATGAAATGAAATGTCAGTGTTTGATACGTTACCAGTGAAAAGTAAAGATTTAAAGTTACTGAATTAAAATTTGTAAAGCGTTACCGTTATCGTTACTTTCTTCAAAAAGCAACACATTACAGTTACTGTTACTGAAACAAAGTAACGCGTTACCTTGTAGTTACTTTTCTTTGAATACAATTTTTAGTACGTCATTTCAAATTCCGGGAAGCTTTAGATAGTTATTTAAATTTTGTTAATTAAAAGTTTTTCAAACTTAAAAATTATATTTCAACTTATGTAATTTAACGAAGAATTTGATATTAATAATCCGTGAACTGTTTTTATTTTACACTATTTTTAATTATAAATCACAAAATTTGCATTGTATATATTTTTGTTTCAATACGTTTTTCAAAAAGTTCGCCACTCAAACGAAATATTTTAAGAATAAAAATGGATCCTGCTATGCCGAATAATAATTCGATATTCAAATCTTCAAATCTTCGAAAAATCACAAATTTTGTCTTAAAAATTCTATATTTGTTTTGACCTAATTCAGAATTAAAAAAAAGAAATGTTGAAAAAATAGAAAGTGAGGTTTTGCAGAAAATCTTTTTTATTTTTTTTTTCATCGAATTCTGAAAAATTATAAAAAGGTTTTTTAATAAACCCATATTTTTTTTCGCAGTATTTTTTAAGGTTTCTGCAGACTAAGCCATTTCCTAAGCTAGAAGAATTTGTTTTTGATAATATAATTTTTAAATTTTTCTTGTAAACTGATTTGTTTGAATGTATTTTTAGATGTTGACGAGAGAAATCTGATAATTTAATTTAAGAAAAAAAATTCTCCTGCCCAAATTAAAGAAAAATTGACAAAAAGTATGAATGTAGGTTTTTCGGGAAAATCGACTTTTTGTATTTTGAAACAAATCGTCGCCACTTTTTTAATTTTTTACGTTTTTGAAAATTTTCAAGGAGTTAGCAAAAAAGGAAGGTAAAACTCACCAAATTACATAAATAAAATCTTAGTATCTGAATTAGGTGAAAAACTATAGAATTTTAGACAATATTTGTGATTTTCGAAAAATAGACGTCAACATTAAAATAATATTCGATAATAATATTTTCCAAAAAGTTATGAATATTATCCGTAATTTTATGGAAAATTTTATCTTTTTCTGTATTTTTTTTACTGCGAATAAGCAGAAAGAAATGCGTTATTAAAATTATCATTTTTAGGTTCTGAAAAAGATTTTTTCACGTCTTGTCTTGTCTCGTCTCTTCTTCTATCATCCGTCTTGTGTATCGTCTTGTCTTGTCTCGAGACTCGTCTTGTCTTATCTCGAGTCTCGTCTGTTTTGTCTCGTCGCGTGTCTTGTCTTGTTTCGAATCTCGACTTTCATCCCTTCTCGTCTCGTCTCGTCCCGTGTCTCGTCTCGTCCTGACTCGAATCTCGAGTCTAGTATCGTCTTTCCTTGTCATGTCTCGAGTCTCATCTAGTATCGAGTCTCGTCTCGTTTCGTCGCATGTCTCGTCTTGTATCAAATCTCACATTGTCTAGATTCTAGTCTCGTTTCAAATCTCATCTTGTCTCTAAAATCGAGTCTCGTCCCTTCTCGTCTCGTCTCTCGTCTTGTCTCGAATCTCGAGTCAGATATCGTCTCTTTTTGCCTTGTCTCGAGTCTCGTCTCAAGCCTCGTCTTGTCTCGTCGCGTTTCTTGTCTTGTCTTAAATCATGTCTTGTCTCGAAAATCGAGTCTCATCCCATCTCGTTTCGTCGAGTTTCGTCTCAACTCATTTCAAATCTTATCTCGTCTTAAGTCTCTCTTGTCTCGTCCCGTGTCTCGCCTCGTCTTGGCTCGAATCTCGAGTCTAGTATCGTCTCTCCTTGTCATGTCTCGAATCTCGTCTCGTGTCTCCTCTTGTTTCGTTGCATGTCTCGCCTTGTCTCGATTCTCGTCTCGTTTCGAATATAGTATTGTCTCGAAAATCGAGTCACGTCCCTTCTCGTCTCGTCTCGGCTTGTCTAGAATTTTGAGCTTATCAACATCTCTTTTTGCCTTGTCTCGAGTCTCGTCTCAAGCCTCGTCTTCTATCGTCGCGTGTATTGTCTTGTCTTGAATCTGGTCTGGTCTCAAATCTTGCCTTGTCTCGAAAATCGAGTCTCGTCCCATCTCGTTTAATCTTGTCTTGAATCTCGAGTCTGGTATCGTCTCTTCTCGACTTGTCCCATCTTGTCTTGAGTCTCGTCTCAAGTCTCATCTCATCTTAAGTCTCATCTCATTTCAAGTCTCATCTCGTCTTGAGTCTCTCTTGTCTCGTCCCGTGTCTCGTCTCGTTTTCGCTCGAATCTCGAGTCTAGTATCGTCTCTACTTGCCATGTCTCGAATCTCGTCTCGTGTCTCCTGTTGTTTGGTTGCATGTCTCGTCTTGTCTCGAATCTCGCCTTGTCTCGATTCTCGTCTCGTGTCGAATATCGTATTGTCTCGAAAATCGAGTCACGTCCCTTCTCGTCTCGTCTCGGATTTTCTAGAATTTTGAGCTTATCAACATCTCTTTTTTCCTTGTCTCGAGTCTCGTCTCAAGCCTCGTCTTCTATCGTCGCGTGTATTGTCTTGTCTTGAATCTGGTCTGGTCTCAAATCTTGCCTTGTCTCGAAAATCGAGTCTCGTCCCAATTGTTTAATCTTGTCTCGAATCTCGAGTCTGGTATCGTCTCTTCTCGACTTGTCCCATCTTGTCTTGAGTCTCGTCTCAAGTCTCATCTAATCTTAAGTCTCATCTCATTTCAAGTCTCATCTCGTCTTGAGTCTCTCTTGTCTCGTCCCGTGTCTCGTCTCGTTTTGGCTCGAATCTCGAGTCTAGTATCGTCTCTACTTGCCATGTCTCGAATCTCGTCTCGTGTCTCCTGTTGTTTCGTTGCATGTCTCGTCTTGTCTCGAATCTCGCCTTGTCTCGATTCTCGTCTCGTTTCGAATATCGTATTGTCTCGAAAATCGAGTCACGTACCTTCTCGTCTCGTCTCTCGTCTTGTTTCGAATCTCGAGTCAGATATCGTCTCTCTTCTCGGCATGTCTCGAGTCTTGTCGCGAGTCCTTTCTAGTCTCGTCTCGTCTTGTCTAGAAATTTGAGTTTATCAACGTCTCTTTTTGCATTGTCTCGAGTCTCGTCTCAAGCCTCGTCTTCTCTCGTCGCGTGTATTGTCTTGTCTTGTCTCAAATCTTGTCTTGTCTCGAAAATCGAGTCTCGTCCCATCTCGTTTCGTCTTATCTCGAATCTCGAGTTTGGTATCCTCTCTTCTCGACTTGCTCCATCTTGTCTCGAGTCTCGTCTCAAGTCTCATCTCATTTCAAATCTTATCTCGTCTTAAGTCTCTCTTGTCTCGTCCCGTGTCTCGTCTCGTCTTGACACGAATCTCGAGTCTAGTATCGTATCTCCTTGCCATGTTTCGAGTCTCCTCTTGTTTCGTTGCATGTCTCGTCTTGTCTCGAATATCGACTTGTCTCGATTCTCGTCTCGTTTCGAATATCGTATTGTCTCGAAAATCGAGTCACGTCCCTTCTCGTCTCGTCTCTCGTCTTGTTTCGAATCTCGAGTCAGATATCGTCTCTTCTCGGCATGTCTCGAGTTTTGTCGCGAGTCCCTTCCAGTCTCGTATCGTCTCGGCTTGTCTAGAATTTTGAGCTTATCAACGTCTCTTTTTGCCTTATCTCGAGTTCCGTCTCAAGTCTCGTCTTGTCTCGTCGCGTGTCCTGTCTTGTTTCGAATCTCATCTTGCCTTGAAACTCAAGCCTTGTCCCTTCTTGTTTCGTCTTGTCTCGTCTTGTTTCGAACCTTGCCTCGTCTCGTAAAAAATACGAAGGTACAATGGTAACGCGTTACTATCAAATGCTGACCCATAGATATTTATAAAGAGCAATACTAACATGACTGTAATGATTTCTCCAAATCCAAGGTAGATGCCGTTCATTTGAGCAATGAAGATGCTCGCGACCGCCACGAAAAGAGCAGTGCCATCCATGTTAATATTGCATCCAATCGGTAGAACGAACCTGGTGACCCTCGGGTCAACCCTCAATTTATCAGTCATCAGTCGGAACGTCACCGGAAGTGCGGCAGCCCTGTGCAAACCTCGGTTAGAAAAAATCACGAAGAGCCCTTCCGTTAAATTAAAAAGGATCACTGCCTCGCCTGCAATACAGTCCCGGTCATTCTGGCCTTCTCCACTTTAAATATCTTTCTACTCAAATTCACTATCTGATCAAAATCCCCTCTGATATTCTACAATTCCTTTTTCCGTTTTCATAGCTGTTTCCCTCATTTAAAAACAGAAACAATCAGTTTTATTCACTAGTCCATGGAACTTTGCCAATTGGGGTTTCAATCATGATTCGACTCTCTAGCCAGAATGACCAATTGACCAATTGCCGAAGGAACTGTAAATTAATGAATTATTAGTCGGAGATTCGTAAATGGTGAAGGTCGTCCTCAAGGTCACGTCTTTCTGAAACAGACAACTTCATATCTTCGTTTGCGGCCATCGTTACTTACCAGGACCCCTAAAGGTACGGACCACCTGCAAAAGGCCGCGTGCCGCGCGTTCTAATATTTCATCATCATGATATCAAACAGTGAGACACACTGTGAGACACACAGTCTCTCAGGCACAGTGTAACAGAGTATTCTTTCTGGAAAAAGTTAATCCACACACAAGAAATGTTGAGTTAATGAACCTTGCTTGCTGTGGTTATAATCTCTAATCATCTATTTTATCATCAGGGCCTATTCCAAGGAGAATTCAGAACTCCACGAATCACTGATCCCACACCCTCCACTTACTTTCCCTTTGCCGTTAAACACTGGATATTTTATAAACACTATTTCCACACGATTTTAAATGCATGATGATGCTATGAATTATATTGCACAAAGAAGATCTTTTTTCAGAAAAAAAAGATTTAAAATAATTTTTCTTTCATAGCTCCATCTAGTCTGAAAAGACGTTAAATATTTTCTGTTATTCTCTAATGATAATACAGATTCCTTGAAAATTCTGATTTGTACCATCTAGCAAAATAATGCGTGTATTTCTGAAAAAAGTTTCTTCTCTCGATCTCTCTAGTAGCTTAATGGGAAAGCACCTGACCCGAAATCAGTAGTTCTGTGGTTCGATTCCCAGCGGAGCGAAAGGAGAAGATCTTTTTTCAGAAAAAAATTATTTAAAATCATTTTTCTTTCATAGCTCCATCTAGTCTGAAAAGACGTTAAATATTTTCTGTTATTCTCTAATGATAATACAGATTTCTTGAAAAATGGGAGCGTTGAAATATTAGGTGACGCTATTTTCAGTGATTTTTGACTCACCCCTCCCTCTTGTGACAATTTGTGACATTCCGGTAAACCTCCCTCAAAATTTCATATGATGCTGAAGCTGAACCCCCTACTATTTTTAAATACGAAAAATAAATGTAATTTTATTTAAGTCAATTAAAGAATAAATAATGAGTTAAAGAAACTTTCCCTTTTTTTCGTTTTTTCGTTTAAATTTGAACTGAATTAATAGAACCCAATAAGAAAATCCAACTATTCTTGGTTGAAAGGTAAATTTTTTTGGTTGAAAAGTTGACCATTATATTTTTAGTTCGGCATTCATCACGCTTGGTTGAACACTCTACTATTTGTTTGAAAATTGAATTATTTTGTTGAGAATGCAACTGTTTTATTAAAAATTCATATTTTGTAGTCAAAAATTCAACTACTTGGTTTAAAGGTGAACTACTTTGTAGAAAATTAATTGTTTGTTGTTAAAGATTTATCATTTTAGTTGAAAATTCATCTCCTTAGTGGAAAATTTAACCATTTTGCTAAAAAAAATTTTTCGAGAATTAATTTTCTTCACAAAAAATGTAAAAATTCCATTTTTTTCAAATACTCTTCAGTACTTGGTTGAAAATGCATCTTTTTTTGTAGAAAATAAATCTTATTAGCTAAAAAATTAACTTTATGGTTGAATGTTGAGCTATTTTCTTGAAAATTCATTTTTTGTTTAAGATTTATCATTTTAGTTGCAAATTCATTTCTTTACTTGAAAATTCAACTATTTTGCTGAAAATTCATTTTTTTATTGAAGATTTATCATTTTAGTTGAAAATTCATCTCTTTGGTTAAAAATTTAACTATTTTGTTAAAAAATTATTTTTTTTTGTTTTCGGTTGGAAATTAAATTTTTAAATTGAAAATTGAACTATTCCATTTTTGGTTGAAAATTTATATTTTTTAGTTTGAAATTCAACTCTTTGGTTGGAAATTTATCTTTTTCAGTTGAAAATTGAAGTACTTGGTTCAAAATTCATCTTTTTCTGTAGAAAATTATTCTTCATAGTTAAAAAATCAATTTTTTTGTTAAAAATTCAACTCATTGGTTGACAATTCAACTCATTGGTTGAATGTTGAGCTTTGTTCTTGAAAATTAATTTTTTGTTGAAGATTCATTCAGTTGTAAGTTTATCTCTTCAGTTGAAAATTCAATTATTATGTTAAAAAATCGTTTTATTTTCGGTTGAAAATTAATAATTTTTCTTGCTTTAAAATTTAAATTTTTGACTGAAAATTCCACTCTTTGCTTGAATGTTGGGCTTTTTATTAAAAATTAAGTTTTTTTTGAAGATTCATAATTTTAGTTGAAAATTCATCTCCCTAGTTAAAAATTTAATCATTTTGCTAAACATTTTGTTTCGAGAATTAATTTTCTTCACAAAAAATGTAAAAATTCCGTTTTTTCCAACTTTAGTAAAAAATTCAACTACTTGGTTTAAAGGTGAACTACTTTGTAAAAAATTAATTTCATGTTGTTGAAGATTTATTATTTTATTTGAAAATTCATCTCCTTAGTTGAAAATTTAACCATTTTGCTACAAATTTTTTTTCGAGAATTAATTTTCTTCACAAAAAATGTAAAAATTCCATTTTTTTCAACTACTCTTCAGTACTTAGTTGAAAATTCATCTTTTTTGTAGAAAATAAATGTTCTTTGGTAAAAAATTAACTTTATGGTTGAATGTTGAGCTCTTTTCTTGAAAATTAATTTTTCGTTGAAGATTTATCATTTCAGTTGCAAATGCATCTCTTCAGTTGAAAATTCAACTATTTTTCTGAAAATTCATTTTTTTATTGAAGATTTATCATTTTAGTTGAAAATTCAACTCTTTGGTTAAAAATGTAACTATTTTGTTGACAAATTATTTCATTTTTTGTAGAAAATTATTCTACTTAGTTGAAAAATCAATTTTTTGGTTGAAAATTCAACTCATTGGTTGAAAATTCAACTCATTTTTGGTTGAAAAATCAACTCATTGGTTGAATGTTGAGCTTTGTTCTTAAAAATTAAGTTTTTGTTGAAGATTCATAATTTTAGTTGAAAATTTATCTCATTAGTAAAAATTTTAACCTAAATATTCGTTTTTTTTTTGCCGAGAATTAATTTTCTTCATAAAAAATGTAAATATTCCATTTTTGGTTAAAGACTGATATTTTAAATTGAAAAAAGATCTTTTCAGTTTGAAAAATCCTGTATTTTGTCGAAAATTTGTCTTTTTTGGAAAAAATTAATCTTCTTGGTTGAAAGTTCATCCTTTTTAGTTAAAAATGCAATTTGGAAATTCATTTTTTGTTTTTGTTAAATTTGACTGTTTCTTAAATTTAAAATTATAATCATTTTTCTTGCAAATATCAACTATTTGGTTTAAAGTTGAACTGTTTTGGAAAAAATTAATTTGTTTTTAGTAAAGATTTATCATTTAGTTATCAAATTCGTTTTATTGTTAAGTATTAATATTTTTTACCAAAAATGTCAATATTCCATTTTTGGTCAAAAATTGATTTTTAAAATTGAAAAAGATTTTTTCAGGTTGAAAGTTCATGTACTTTGTCGAAAATTCGTCTTTTTGGAGAAAATTACAATTTTGGTTAAAAATTCATCCTTTTTAGTTAAAAATGGAACTGCTTGGTTTAAAATTAATCTGATTTTTGTTTGAAGATTCATAATTTTAGTTGAAAATTCAACTATTTAATCGTAAAATAACTTCTATGTTGAAAATTCATATTTTCGGGTTAAAAATCAAACTGTTTTGTAGAAAATTCGTTTTTTTGTCTTGAAAATTCAATAATTTCTTAGAAAAATAATCGATTTAATTGAAAATTAACGTTCTTATTAAAAATTCATATTTTTGGTTGAAAATTCAACAACTGAAAATTTCAACTGCTTTATTTAAAAATTCAACTATTTGGAAAAAAATTCATGTATTTTGTTAACAAAACCAAATATTCAGAAAATTTGTTCAACAGTAATGGACTGAGATAAAAGTATTTTAAATACAAATTATATAATTCGAAACGGGGAATTTTCCTTCTTTCAGAAATTTCCAATTTAAATACTAATCTAAAAGTTAGGATGCAGGAAATACAATTTAGATTTTACAATCTGAAATTAAAAATTCAAAAATCTGGTACATGACCCAGTGAATATCAAATAAATTTAATATCGTCAAAAAGTTCAGAATTTTAAAATGAAAACGGTTTGAAATAGTGTAATTTCTAAATGGAAAAATGTTTAAACTTGAATAATTTTTACTCAGACCTGGGAAAAGGTTGAAAATCTCAAATTCTGAGTTTAAAAATTTGGAAATTTTAGCCTTCAAGATAAAAAAATTCTGTGTAAAAAATTTTCGAAATTATAAAATTTGAAATTGGAAGAATTTAAGATTAACCTTGTTTTTAATAGATACATTAAACACTAAGCAAAAATAAAATTTTATAAAGTCTCAAAATCTTAAAATTGAATATTTTGGATTCAAGTACCTACTAAATTCTTAAAAATCTTTCGAAAATAAATAAAGCAGTAGCTATAAGAAATAATAATAATGGGGATAGAAATTGATGCGACTTTAATAATTTCACTTCCTTCTTGAATATAAAATGAAGACTGTCAAAACTGAATAAAATCTATGTATTGTGTAAACTACTGTATGAAATATTGACTATTTATTTTGACCAAAATTCAATCCAAGTTTCTTACTCTAACTTCGATTCCAAAATGATGTAAGTATTCAAATCTAGATTATTGTTCAGAACTACATTTTTTTGAAGTGGAATTTTTTTTTTAACCACAAGTCTCATCTCGTCTCGAGTCTTGTCTTGTTTCGTCGCATGTCTCATCTTGTCTCATTTCGAATCTCGTCTTGTCTCGAAAATCGAGTTTCGTCCCTTCTGGTCTCGTCTCGTCTTGTATAGAATGTTGAGTCTATCAACGTCTCTTTTGCCTTGTCTCGAGTCTCGTCTCGTCTTGTGTCTTGTCTTGAATCTTGTCTTGTCTCGAATCTTGTCTTGTATCGAAAATCAAGTCTCGTCCCATCTCGCTTCGTATTGTCTCGAATCTCGAGTCAGATATCCCTTCTCGGCATGTCTCGAGTCTTGTCGCAAGTCTCTTCTAGTCTCGTCTCGTCTTGTATACAATTTTGAGTCCAGCAACATCTCTTTTGTCTCGTCTCGTCTCGTCTCGTCTCGTCTCGTCTCGTCTCGTCTCGTCTCGTCTCGAATCTTGTCTTGTCTCAAAAATCAAGTGTCGTCCCATCTCGTTTCGTCTTGTCTCGAATCGCGAGTCTGGTATCGTCTCTTCTCGACTTTTCCCATCTTGTCTCGCAATAATTATTTAATAATTTCACTTCCTTCTTGAATATAAAATGAAGACTGTCAAAATGGAATAAAATCTATGTATTGTGTATACTCTATGAAATATTAAATATTTATTCTGACAAAAATTTAATCCAAGTTTCGTACCCTAACTTCGATTCCAAAATGATGATGTGAGTATTCAAATCTAGATTTTTGTTCAGAACTGCATTTTTTTGAAGTGGAAATTTTTTTCGAACCACAAGATCCGTGTAGAACTACATCTTAGAACAGGCCCTGCTGCAGTTAATTCAGAAAAGAAGAAATTCCACCTAAAATAGACCCTGTCTATAATCTATTAATACTGAAAATATGATGAAAATTGAAAAATTTTGATCAAAGAAGATAATCATTGATCAATAATTACTGGGACGAGGAATGGGACGAATGGATGGAATCGCGTATCTCGTTAAATCAGAGAATTCGTTCGAACTCCGGGGATTGGAAAATGGGGTTAGAGAACGCTTACGATAATTACTCTAAACCGGGAAAATAATCGTTCATACGCAATTAGAGAATTAAAGATTCGATTAGAGAATTAAAATATCGTTCCGCTCGTTCCATTCTCCTCTTACTGGACATCCTCCTCATCATCATCTTTATTCCTGCAAGAATGAAATCGAGGCGAACAAACGATATTTTCCCAGTTCGTTGGTCACATATTCGATAGACTTAAGTAAACACATTTTTGGCAGGAAGCCTCTTCCTGCCACCTGTCAAACTTGGCAGCAGGATGACGAGGTGAACCTTCTAGGCTTCCACGCACGAATCAGTCCAGCTGACACGGAGTCAGTCGACTCGCGATGTTACGTTACCAGTTTTGCGATTTCGTAACTCGCTTCAGTCATGTAATATGTCTTAGTGTCATGCTTGAGATTTTTATTTCAGCTTATTTCATTACTTCATTGAGTTATCAACTTTATTCGAAGATTTGGCCTGTGACAGAGCTGGGCACTTGGTTTCAATAAAAATTTATTTTATCAATATAGGATGATCCCATTTGGTTCGGTATTCTTTTTTATAGCTCAATTTTCAGAAAAATGGTTGTTGCAAATATTTTTCTCAGTGCAGTATGGCTTTGTGAATTTGGTTTAGGTACTAAATCAAAGGCATAGGGTACAGAGAACTTTTTTCAGAAAATGTTCTTTTTTTGAATTGAAGAAGTGTTTTTTTGCGTTAGAGGCCCATCAAAATAACTTTTTCTACTGAAAAATGCCGGGGGCAGAAGAGAAGATTTCCTAGTGGAAAAGGAAGATTTTGGCCAGACAGATATAGATGACACCCTGAATATCTTTCCTGATGCAATAAAAGTTAGGGGCCGTTTATAAACTACTTTAGCGACTTGAGGGGTGCAGGGGGTTAAGAACTAAGATAACATTAGTCTATTTTTTTGTTCTGAGATCATCTTGTTTGTTTAAAAGTTCTAGTATTTGGTTGAAAATTTGATTATTTTTCTGAAAATGCAACTATTTTCTTGAAATGTCTTCTTTTTGGTAAAAAATCAGCTTCTTGGTGAAAAGTTGAACTACTTTGTTGAAAATTCATTTTTTTTTGTTTAAAGATTCATCTCTTGGATAGAAAATGTAACTATTCCATTTTTAGAAATGTAATCTTGTTGGCTAAAAAATCATCTTTTGGGTTGAACGTTGAACTCTTTTGTTGAAAATGAATTTTTTTAAGATTCGTCATTTTAGTTGAAAATTTATATTTTGGTTTGAAAATTCAACTAATTTGTGAAAAATAAATTGTTTTTTTGAATTGTTTGAACTAAAACAGTAACTATTAAAATTGACATTTACTACTTAAAAATTCATGTATTAAAAAATCTTCTTCTTTGGTCGAAAATTAATTATCTTGGTTGAAAATTTATGCTTTTTCGTTCGAAATGCAACCGTTTGGTTGTAATATTTTGTTTGTGAAAATTTCGTCTTTTTCGCTTAAAAATTCAAAGACTTGGTAGAAAATTAAACTATTCGGATAAAAATGCATATTTTTGGTCCTTTCAGCTTTAAAATTCAACAATTTTGTTAAAAATGTATGCATTTCGTTGAAAATTTGTGTCTTTTGGTAGAACATCAATCTTCTTGTTAGCAAAATTATGTTTTCAGTTGAAAATTGAATTATTCAGTTAAAAATTCATCTTTCTGTTTGAAAATTCAACTACTTGGTTGAAAGTTGAACTGCTTAGTTGAAAATTAATTTTTTGTTTAAATTCAACTCTTTGTTTATAAACTTAACTTTTTTGTTAAAAATTCGTCTTTTTAGTTAGGAAACTAATGTTGTTTGTTGAAAATTCAACTTTTTGGTTGAGGATTTAGCTATTTGTGTTGAATTGAACTACTTGAAATTTCGTTTTTGTTGTTAAAAATAGATTTTTAAACTGAAAATTTGACGGTTTGGTTTTTGGTTCGAAAAACATCTTTTTGAGGTGAAAATTCAACTATTTGGTTTATGACTAATTTCTTTTATTGAGAATTCATTTACTTGGTTGAGGATTCAACTATTATGTTGAAAACTCGTTATTTTCGTTTAATTCGACTAGTTGTAAATTAGTAATTTGGTAGAAAATTCATCTTTTATGGTAGAAAAGTCACCTTTCTTAGTTGAAAATGAACTTTTTCGTTAAAAATTCACCTTCTTGGGTTAAAAATTCCACTCGTTTTGGTTGAATTTTCATCTTTTTTGTTTGAAAATTCGACCATGTGATTGAAAATGCAACTTTAAAGGTTGATCATTCAACTATTTCGTTAAAAATTCGTCCTTTTGGATTGAAAATTCATCTTTTACTATAGAAAAGTCATCTTTATTTGTCGAAAATGAACTTTTTTGTTGAAAATTCAACTGACTTCAAAAAAATCCGTCTTTTTAGCTTGAAAATTTAACTTCTTGTTTTAAATTTAAACTATTTCATGCCAAATTCATCTCTTTTGTTTGAAAGTTAAACTATTTGGCTATTAATATATTTCGACTTCAAATCTTAGGAATTTAGAGTGTTTCATTATTCTATTCGATATGGTGTTTGAATTGATTTTATTTGAAGGAATTTATCTCTCTATTATTTTCCTATTTTGTGAAAAATCACCCCATTTCCTAGGTTTTGAGAGAATTTTGGCTACGTTACTTTTTTTTTGTTTTTTTCCGGGGGGGGGGGGGGCGTGTAAGACATAACTACGGTCGTCAACATATAAGCGACTGAAATTTGGACAATACGACACAATTCTTGACCAGCCGTGCCTAACGATGTTGTTCTTAACGATGTTCTGCCCAACGATGTTGTGCAAAAGGATGTTATGCCTAAAGATGTTGTGCCTAACGACGTTTTGCCTAACGATGTTGGGCCTAACGATGTTGTGCTTAACGATGTTGTGCCTAATGATGTTATGCCTAACGATGTTGTGCCTAAGGATGTTGTGCATAACGATTTTGGGCCTAACGATGTTGTGCTTAACGATGTTGTGCCTAACGATGTTGTGCTTAACGATGTTGTGCAAA
>CAKNYM010052031.1:117339-131800 GCA_932195095.1 Andricus curvator
ATTTTATTGATTTATTCGATTCTATTTTTTAATCAAAAAAATCAAATGAATCAATAAAATCACTAAAAACAATATAATGAAATAATTATCAATATAATAAAAAAGAGCAACATGAATAAAATCAATAAAATCAAAACAATACAAAAATCAACGATATCAATAAAATAAAAAAATTGATTTTGTTGATAATAAATTAATTTTATCGATCTTAGTAATCTCCTTCAATTTATTTATTTTATTAATTCATTTGATTATATTTTAAAATAAAAAATCGGATATTTATACTGATTTTCTTTATTTTATTAAAAAATACAATTAAATAAATCAATAAAATCAATACATTGAATAAAATCACTGAAAACAATAAAATCAAATTATTATCAATAAAATAAAATGAATAAACAACATCAATGAAATCACTAAAATCAGTACAATTTTGATTTTATTGATTTTAGTGATTTTATTCAATTTATTGATTTTATTGATTTATTGCATTGTATTTTGTAATGAAATAAAGAAAATCAATATGAACATTTGATTTTTTTATTAAAAAATACCATAAAATGAATCAACAAAATGAATAAATTGAGTGAAATCACTAAAATCAATTCATTATCAATAAAATGAACAACATCAATAACATCAACCATATCAATCAAATAAAATGTATACTGGTTTCACTGATTTCACTGATTTCCTTGATTTTACTGATTTTATTTATTTGATTAATTTTATCCGTTTTATTCCTTTTATTAATTTTATTAAGTTTATTCATGTTCTTAATTTTATTGATAATTTATTGGAGGATAATGGGAACTCCTTAGTACCCCCGCCCTCCAAAATCTTATCACAAAAAAGGTTTTTCTTGCTCTACTCTATTCAAAAAGTATTCATATTTATCAGCAAAAAATTGTCATAACTTTACAAATAACTAGTTTTTATAATTTTGGAAATCCCGAAATTTATGCATGAATCAAAGAAATGATTGATAAAAAAAATCAATAGATTGATAAAAATATGTTGGTGTCAAAAATAATAATTTTTGTATTCCTAAAATATATTTTTGAAACTCTTTATTATTGTTTTTATAATATTTATGCATATTCACAGTAATCTATTGAAAAAAGAGGTTTAGAATTACTCTACCGGTCCATAATTCAAACCCATAGTAATTCTACGTGCATTTCTTATTCTTGTTCGGACTTCAGAGCATCGCAGCGCGAATTAGACAGCTGGTCTATATCTCGCGTTTGCTTTGCTTTGCTTTGTCTTATGGTCTTCACATACACAGGACGTCTCAATTTTATTCTGCTTTTTTCTCCATTTCGCGACGTATTTCGCAAAATTGAGGTTCACCATCATGAAGTTTTTGGTCTTCGGATATCGGATGACCTCTGAAAATGCTTCTGTGATGTCAGAATTGTGAGTAAAAAAAAGAAATTTGCGAACTGTTCTCGCCGTTCAAATACTGTCTTCTGCTATCCGCAGATTTCTCCCTGTCGAAAAATTTATAATTTCCGTGAAAATAATAATTGCCTCAGCAAAAGGCTTCATTCCTCTAAATTTTATTGATCCGAGGATCTCACAAAACCCCGGATATTTGACAAGTTTTCTTTCTTTCGTTCTCAAATACTTGGGAAAAAATATATATGAAGTCAGTGCCGTAACAATCAAGAAAAAATTTCAAAGTCGGATTGAACCAACACCCTTAAAACAACTTTAAAAAAAATATCGACTTAGCCCACACTCCCCTATTAAAATTTATTCTAGTCCGTTTTTCTTGCCGAAAAATGATTTTTTCGATCTAGAATATTATCGTTTTTTCAATCTACATTATCATTTTTTAATCTATGCTGCCCTTGCAAACTCGACATTGTGGTGATGAATTGCTCAGCCATTGATATATGAATAAAATAGAAGCGATCGATATAAACGTCTATTTTTGCTCCTTTGAACAGCTATTCAATATCATAAATGATTCCGCCTGAAAAATTTATCAGACGCACTAGGTACGACCTTATTTCTTCGATTAAGATTTACATATGTTTAAGCTTCAATGACTTCTTTCATTCCTAGAAGAAAAATTAACAACACTTTCAGACCAAAAAAGATTTAATAAAGTTTGACGTTTCTATTGAAAGAATTACATAGGAAATTACATAAAAAGTAAAAGTGTGTCAAAAAATAATTTTTAACATCGAAATACAATGACTTACCATTAGGTAGAGCGATGAAGTTAAGTTACAATAATAGAATTTTCGAAAATAGAAAAGGAGAGTTTTCTCCAAAAACAATGCAAATTCGATCTGACATCATGTTAATTAGAAACGTAAGGGTTTAGTAAATAAAAGAGTGAATTATATAAAATAATTGAGATTAGCATGTTGAAAAAACCCATTTTTGGTACTCGATCTAAAATGTTGGAACAAAGGAATTTAAAGTAAATTTATTGAAATCAAAAGATTTTCGGAAATTTTCGAAATTTCGAAAAATAAAATCAAAAGCCTTATGCCTAATGTGGAATTTGCCATCTTTATTTATGAATTTGAAAAATCTAATGAGTCTTATGTCTGTAAAGATGAGATAGTTTTAAATAAAAAATTTCAAAATTTGCGACTAACTAATACTAATAATCTTTCTACTAATAAACATAAATCAAAATCTTCTTCTGATCCATGGCTTGTTAACATACTTCGAATTGGCGTAAAATTTAGTTCTTGTTCTGTTTCAAAAAAAGAAAACCAAATGTTAGAAATTGTGAAAGATTTAGAAATTAATTTAGATAAGATCCCATTGGAATCTAGAGAAGAATTTAGACATAAAATATTATCGAAATCTTTTTGGAGGCCTAATACCAGTATTTTGATGTTAGATTCAACAGAGGTCTATGTTATAGAATCGTTGATAAGTAGATAATCTACTATATCAAAATTAATTTTTATTATGTGATATTAAATTAAAACGCGAGAAATTAAGTTCTAAAAAATTCACTGCGAACTGGATTTGAACCAGCAATCAATTCATTACATGTGAGGTGCTCTACCAATTGAGCTATCGCAGTTCACCAGTGAAAATTTCAGAACTTGTATTTCCTTAATTTCGATCGAACTTAATTTCTAGCGTTTTAATTTAATTTCGCATAATAAAAATTAATTTTGATATTGTAGATTATCTACTTATCAACGATTCTATAACACAGACCTCTGTTGAATCTAACATCAAAATAGTGGTATTAGCCTGCAAAAAGATTTCTATCATATTAAACCAGTCTAGCCGAAACATTGTTTTAGAAAACTTAGTTTCAAATATTAAATTAATAACTGGCCTTAAAATAATAACATCTATAAAATAATAATTTCGATCGAAATAAAGGAAATACAAGTTCTGAAATTTTCACTGGTGAACTGCGATAGCTCAATTGGTAGAGCACCTCACATGTAATGAGTTGGTTGCTGGTTCAAATCCAGTTCGCAGTGAATTTGTTAGAACTTAATTTCTCGCGTTTTAATGTGATTTCGCATAATAAAAATTAATTTTGATATAGTAGATTATCTACTTATCAACGATTCTATAACAGAGACCTCTGTTGAATCTAACATCAAAATAGTGGTATTAGCCTCCAAAAAGATTTCTATCATATTAAACCAGTCTAACCGAAACTTTGTTTAAAAAACTTAGTTTCAAATATTAAATTAATAACTGGCCTTAAAATAATATATATATACCATTAAACCATTTCCCTTTCAGGGTAGGCGTGACACTACCCGATTCGGGTAGTGTTTCTAGGTTTTTCTTGTAGTTATTTCACCACACCCACGATGTGCCAACAGCACTCATGTCAGTATTCAAAAATACTGGTACTAGGCCTCCAAAAAGATTTCTATCATATTAAACCAGTCTAACCGAAACTTTGTTAAAAAAAGACTTAGTTTCAAATATTGAAATAAAATATTATCTTTAACTTCAAATTATTTAAAAAAAAACGAAAAATTTTTCTCATATCGAGAAAGAAATAGCTAAGAATATTGAAATAACAAAAAATTTTATAATGAATAACAAGGATATTTTAATTACTTGTGCTGACAAAGGCAATATTACTGTCATTCTCAAAAAATCCTCTTACTATTCTAAAATGAATGTAATGCTCAGTGACACTAGTACATATGAAAAAATCGCTTCTAATCTTCTCAAAAAAATTCAAACTTCTACTTTTGATTTATTAAAAGAGTGGAATTCTAAATGATATTTGGGCAGTAATTTAAAAATAAAGTCGTTTTCAACATCCAATATCAATATAGCAAGTATGTATGGCCTTCCAAAGGTTCATAAAATTAATTTTCTTTTAAAACATGTGGTATCTTATATTAACACTCCAACTTATTACTTGGCTAAAACCATGAGTAAAATCTTATCTGATTCCATTCCGAAATTAAATTCCTTCGTTAAAAATTCTATCACTTTTCGAGAAAATATTATTAAAATTAAAATTCCGGATATCCATATTTTTATGTCTTTAGATGTAATCTCATTATTTACTAATATACCTTTAGATTTGGTTCTTTCTGGTATCGATAAGAGATGGTGTCACATTAAAAACTTGACTAATATTTCTCAAAATGATTTTAAATCTGGTATCTATTTTCTTATGAATTCTACTAGTTTCCAATTTGATAATAATTTTTACAATAAAAAATTCGGGACTCCAATGGGGTCTCCGATATCAGGTATTTTTGCTGAAATTGTCTTACAAGATCTCGAATTAGAAATTTAAAAAAATGCAAAGGTCAAAATCCATTCGTTTTATAGATATGTTGATGACACATTTCTTACTATTCCAAAAGACGAAATTGAAAACATTGTTTCTTGTTTGAATTGTTGTCACGAAAGGTTAAAATTCACATTTGAAGTTGAATCTGAGAATTATATCAGTTTTTTAAATTAAAAAATTATTAGAAAAAATGAAGATGATATTATCACGAACTGGTTTAGAAAAAGTACATCATCCGGCAGACTTTTAAATTTTTTGTCAAATAATCCCATACACCATCTTTCCGATGAATCTTTTCACCATGAAAATTTGATTTTAGTTTAAAAAATATTAAATTACAATAGTTATCCTAAACTTTTTATTGAAAAATACATTAAAATAAGACTTTTTCAAATTAATAATAAAAAACCTTCTTCCGAGTTAAATTTAACAAATAATAAACAGAAAAAATTGGCCTCTTTTAACTTTTATCCAGATTTATCTTATCCAATTCGTAGACTTTTTTCTAACTTTAATAGTAATACTATTTTTAGAATTGATTCAAAATTTGACCGTTTTATAAAATTGGGGAAAGACCCATTGAAAAAATTAGAACAATGTAATGTTGTTTATAAACTGGATTGTGTTCTTGTGGTATGTCCTATATTGGACAAACTAAAAGATCGCTATAGACTAAAAGAAATGAGCATTTTAGAAATATTAAGCACTGTACTAAAACCATAAAGAAATTGCTAGACACATTTACTCCGTTCATAATGTAAATTCAAATTATATTAAATGGGATGACATTAAAATACTACACAAAGAGTCAAATTATTTTAAAAGAACCTTTGTCGAGATGATGTATATTGAAAATGAGAATAGCAATGCTTTGAACAATATTACTGATTTGAAATTTTATAATTCTGCTTATAATATGATTTTAGATAAAGTTTGTTAATGGTATTTTACCTTTTTATAAAAAAATGTTTTAAAGAAAAATTTTAATTTAGCGCCTAAACTTCTTCCTTTCGAATCAACATGCTCGATCCTTTCAGTACTCGGTCTACTCGGGGGTTTGCATGGTACTAGGGTGGTTCAAAAATTCGACTTTCGATTTTTGGTGATAAAACCCCCCCATTTTGTTCGTTTTCCGGAAAAATAAATTCCGTAATTTTTTTTTTTTCAACGGGCTTTTGAAATTAACATGGGGGTTTAAATGGGAAAAGCTCGATTTTCAAAAAAATGGAAAAAAGAAGTACTTGTTATACATTTTTTGTCAATTAAAGTATTGTCACCTATTGAGGAGTATTACAGGAATAATTTCCACCCAATAGCTTTTAATTTTGACACACCTGAACCCCTTTAATGGTGCCCGGAAAATGCCCCAAAAAATGCAAAATAGCAGTTTTCTATCAAATTCATGCTAAAATGGTATTTTAAAAAAAATTTTCAACATGAATTATTTTTAATCGATAAGTGACGAGTTTTAAAGTATATTTTAAATAATTTTAAATTGTTTAAACAATTAGTATTTGTTTAAACAATTTTGTTTCCCCTGTAAATCGTGAAAAGTTATTATCTTTCGGAATAAATCGTACAAAGTAGATCAATGTCAAGAGAAGTAGTTCTTGTTTAACTTATTTTGTAATTATTTAAACAATTTTCATTTGTTTAAAAAATTTTTTCCCCCTAAAATCGTACAAAGCTATTATTTTCTGAAAATAATGACACAATTAAAGAATTTTGAAAGCAATACATTTTTGAAGGATGTTTGGTAATTATTGAAACAATTTTGATTTGTTTAAACAATTTTTTCCCCCTGTAAAGCGTGAAAAATTATTACTTTCTGGAATTAATCACACAATTAAAGGAATTTAAGAGTAATATTTTTTTTACAGAATATTTAGCAATTTTTGAAATAATTTTTATTTGTTTAAACAATTTTTCCCCCTGTAAAGCGTGAAAAATTATTACTTTCTGGAATTAATGACACAATTAAAGGAATTTAAGAGTAATATTTTTTTTCTACAGAATATTTAGCAATTTTTAAAATAATTTTCATTTGTTTAAACAATTTTTGTTCGTTTAAACAGTTTTTGTTTGTTTAAACAATTTTTCCCCCTGTGAAGCGTGAAAAATGATCACTTCCTGGAATTAATGACACAATTAACAAATTTTAAGAATAATATTTTTTTGCTTAAGATATTTTGAAATTATTTAAACAACTATTAATCCTTCACTTGTACCTGTTCATAGAAAAGGTGGACAAAGGTCTAGATTCTTCCGATCTCTCACACTATGTCGCTTAATGTACAGTATTTCCTTATCTCACAACGTATACCCTACATTGTGTAAACAATAATAATTTGTTTAAAAAATTAAAATCAACTGTTCTATGTAAAGTACAGTGTTTTTTATCTTCTTAAAATCACCCTTGTAGATAGTTGGAATCTGTGAAATTGTTTAAATAATTTCAAAATATCTTAAGCAAAAAAATATTATTCTTAAAATTCGTTAATTGTGTCATTAATTTCTGAAAAGAATAAATTTTCTCGATTTGCAAAGGAAAAATTTTTTAAACAAACAAAAATTGTTTAAATAAATAAAAATTATTTAAAAAATTGCTAAATATTCTGTAAAAAAAATATTACTCTTAAATTCCTTTAATTGTCTGATTAATTCCAGAAAGTAATAATTTTTTACGCTTTACAGGGGGAAAAAATTGTTTAAATAATTACCAAACATCCTTCGAAAATGTATTGCTTTCAACATTCTTTAATTGTGTCATTATTTTCAGAAAATAATAACTTTTTACGATTTGAGGGAGGAAAAATGGTTTAAACAAATAAAAATTGTTTAAATAATTACCAAATAAGTTGAACAAGAACTACTAATCTCGACATTCATCAACTTTGTACGATTTATTCCAAAAGATAATGACTTTTCACGATTTACAGGGGGAAAAAAATTGTTTAAACAAATACTAATTGTTTAAACAATTTAAAATTATTCAAAATTTACTTTAAAACTCGTCACTTATAGATTAAAAATAATTCATATTGAAATTTTTTTTAAAAATACCGTCTTTAGCATGAATTTGATAGAAAACTGCTATTTTGCATTTTTTGGGGCATTTTCCGGGCACAATTAAAGGGGTTCAGGTGAGTCAAAATTAAAAGCTATTGGGTGGAAATTATTCCTTAAATACTCCTCAAGAGGTGACAATACTTTAATTGACAAAAAATGTATAACAAGTACTTCTTTTTTCCAATTTTTTGAAAATCGAGCTTTTCCCATTTAAAACCCCATGTTAATTTCAAAAGCCTGGGGGCACGGGTTAACGTTGAAAAAAAAAATACGGAATTTCTTTTTCCGAAAAACGAACAAAATGGGGGGGTTTTATCACCAAAAATCGAAAGTCGAATTTTTACAGGTATAAATTTGGACCACCCTAATGGTACATTGTACCATTGCTCCATTTTAAAAATCTTTTTCTAGAAATCATGAATTTTATTAAAATTCTAAACTCTTCATCACAATGAAATAATTACCTTTCAGGTAACCTTCGTTATTGTCCAATCAGGTAAAAAATTCTATTTTATCTTTTTCAACCTTTCTTGTTTCGTAGATTCCTAATCTCTTTCTTGTCATTTTTTATAAATTTTGTCAAAAATCTTTTAATTTCAATAAATTTACTTTAAATTCCTTTGTTCCAAAATTTTCGATCGAGTATTTCGATGTTAAAAATTATTTTTTGACACGCTTTTACTTTTTATGTAATTTCCTATGTAATTCTTTTAATAGATTTAACCATGGATTTCTGATGAGGTTGCTATGACTAATGACGAAACGTCAAACTTTATTAAATCATTGGAAACATTGGAAATCATAAAGCATTGGAAAATTCTTTTTTCGAATTTTTATGCATATTATCCTGAAAATTGTTCGAATCTACAAAAAAAAATGTATTTTTTTTTTGTTTGAAAAGAATATCACCCCCATAAGTCTGTTTTATAGGCTCCCAAAAAACCCCATAAGTGAAAAATTGGGTTTTGCGAGTTTTTGGCGCCAAATATGATTTTTTGAAGTTTTTTCAATACAAATTGTTTCTACTAAATAAAATACGAGTTTCTATTGATAATAAGATGTTTACATTAATTTTTTAATCAATTTATCATTATTTTTAGCAATTTTCTCTTAGAAGACTGTGAGAAAGTCACGTTTTTTTCTCTCGAATTTTCCAACTTATTGTCAACTTTTCAGTTAGAGCATGGCAATCATCAATCAAGTTTGACAGAAATTATTGTTTAAACAATTTATTATTATTTGTAATTTTTTATTTAAAAAAATTGTTTTTCTTCTCTCAGAATAATGCTAGCAAGTTGCAGTTTTTTTCTAAAATATTGAACTTTTTGTCCCCTTTTCAATTAGAGTGAGGTAACCGTTAATTCAAGTTAACAGAAATAATTGTTTAAACAATTTGTGATCATTTTTAATAATATAACATATCTTTCAATAATACTAGCAAGTTGCGGTTTTTTATGAAATGTTTAACTTTGCTTTGGTTTTTTATTTCTGAACAAATAATAAATAAAATATAGAGAGAATCGTATTTTAAACAATGTCTTTCTTTTTCGTGAATATATTTTTCTGAAATAAAATTTAAAAATTTATTATAAAATTAAAAAGTCAAAGAAAAGCTAAAGATTTGAGAAAAAATTCGCAATTTTCTAGCATTACTCTAAGAGAAGATTGTTATTAATAATAATAAATTGTTTAAACAATTATGTTTGTTTACTTGCATTAATGATTATCTCACTAAGTAAAAAGTGGACATAAAGTTAAAAATTTCAGAAAAAATCACAACTATGTAGCATTGATACAGGAGAAGATAGTTAAAAACGATAATAATTCCTTTAAACAATTATTTTTGTTAACTTGAATTAATTATTACCTCGCTCTAAGTGAAAAGTTGAGAAAAAGTAAAAAATTTCCGAAAAAATCACAATTATCTAGCATTACTCTAGGAGAAAATAGTTATAACCAATAATAATTTGTTTAAACAATTATTTTCATTGAATTCAATAAATTATTATCTCACTTTAAGTGAAAAGTAGACCAAAAGTGGGAAATTGTAGAAAAAACTATATATTTCTATGTAGTATTATTCTAAGAGAATATTCTTGTAAATAATAATAAATTGTTTTATTACCAATTATGATTGTCAATTTCAATTAATTATGACCTTACTCAAACTAAGAAAGTGGACCAAAAGTGGAAAATTTGTGAAGAAACTCCAACTTTCTAGCATTATTCTAAGAGAATATTATTATAAATAATAATAAAAAGTTTAAACAATAATTTCTGTTGAATTAAATTGATCATTGCCTTGATTTAAATGAAAAGTGGAAAAAAAGTGGAAAAATTCGTAAAAAAGCGTTACTTTTATAAGTCTTAATAGAAAATTGCTAAAAACAATAATAAATTGTTAAAATAATTTCTGTAAACATCTAAATATCATTAGAAAGTCGTATTTTGTGTACTAGAAACAATTTAAATTTCACATTCAGTTATTTAAAAATATAAAAAAAACGCATTTATTTTTGTGTGGATTCGAACAAATTTGAGGGCGATATGCATGAAAATTGAGAAAAGATTGTTTGGACCACCCTAATATCACTCAGAAAAATATTTCTCTTGAATTGAAGAAATCGTTTCTTTAGCATAATTTTTCCTCTTCATCCAAAAATAACTTAAAAATGAAGAAATTTTTTTTTAATCAAAGAAAAATTTTCATTTGAGCAAAAAACCATTTTTCTGAACCCAAAAATTTTTTTTTTTATTGAAAGAAATTTCTTCGAATCCAAGAAAGCTTTTTTTGACTGAGAGCCAAGGAATCTTTTTCTTTGATTGAAGAAAATTTTCTTCAAACCAAAATTTTTTTTTTCAATTTGAATGGAATAATTGTGGTATGCAAAAGATTTCCGGCTATTCGAAAATAATGACACTTAAGCTTTCAATTAGATTAAAAAAATGCAGTTGCTTTTAGTTCAATGAGATCTTTCTTTAATCAATTTGATGAGAGTTGTAAATGAAACTTCTAGAAACTTTCCATACTTTATTGATTTTTAGCATCTTTAGAAATTGCAAAAGTTTTATATTAAGATGAATGATCCTTCAGGATTGAGTGGCTTATATAGATTTTTCTGGAAAGTAATTTAAGTACTTGGCTCGAAAGTTTTTGAAGAGAATAACTTTAACAATTTCACAAAGAGGAAGTTACTTGATGTAAAATTTAATTATTCGGAATTTATCTATTAAGTGTTGCAAATTTAGTTTGATTATACTTTCTCGACAGTGTTCTTATTGGACGATTGAAAAAATGATTAAATTTTTATTTTAATTTAGCACCCTTACAATAGGGCGGTAAGAGAACATTTATTTTTTTAAATATTTTTTGTAGTATACCATAATAAAGAAAAGTATTTTTCATTCAAATTGTTTGAAAATCTTGAAGTCTTATGAAGGCGCTGGAAATTTTGGATTAGAAGAATAATGCAAATATTTTAGATTTTTATGTTTAATAAGCTAACATAAAATATTTTACACTTTTTAAAATAAATGTTCTATTTAAAAAATAAAATTTTTTGTGCATATTTACAGTAACTTTTTAAATCGAAAATCGAATTTTTTTAATTTTAAAAATCTTCACAATATTCACACCTCTGTGCGAGCTAAAGACGGAATTAAAAAAATGGAAAAATCACGGTTTTTTTCAAATTTTAAAAATTTTGCATTGCCCTAAATAGATTCTAATAAATAATATTTTTTACTTGCTTACCCTATTTAAAAATTTCTTTCTTGAAAAAAATCTGCATTTTTTATTCTTGCTGGATTTTTTCGATAATAAAAGAACGCTCGAAATCACTTTATTCGGATAATATTGATTTTTATCCAAATTTATTGATTTTTTAAAATAAAATCCTTCAAAGATTTTGGAAAATATTTGAGGATGACAAATAGTAGGAAATTTTTCTGGAAACATTTGTTGGAGTGAACAAAATGTCCGATGTTATAAACAAATTAGTGAACAAGAGTCATTTTTTCGTGATTTGCAATGATGAGTTGTTAAAATTATTTGCTTTGGCATAAAATATGAGACGAATTAATGTACGATTACGATTAATTGAAAAAGCTGCTATTTTTTAATTATTTAAACATTTTTGTAAACAAATAAATAGCCTGACAATGTCTGAAGGAATAGGCTAAACTTTTTTCGCAGAATAAACTGATTTTTTTTTCAATGAGACCTTGTTGTCATATTTAGTAATTTAACAGAAGTTCTTATTTATTTAAACAATGCTTATAAATAAATGCCTATGTTTACCATTCTTTCATGAATTTATTTATTTTTTCTTATGGAATCGACTAAAAATGTCCTGCCAGTGACTCCTTGCTGTCATATTTTTGGAATTAACAATAACTGTTAATTATTATTTAAACAATTTCTATAAACAAATTCACATTAAAATATTTTCTCTAAGAATAGTCTATTTTTTTAGCGAGCAAAGATGCATCAAAATGTCTCAAGTGAACATGAATAACTTTTTTTGAAACCAAAAGTTTCATAAGTTATTTACTTCAGGAGTCGCAGAATATCATAGAGAAGGTTCCCTGTAAATTCTATCAAAAAAATCGAAAAATTGGTTGAATTAGGGTGAGTTGAATGAAAAAAAGGCAAAAAAAAATTGTTTTATAAAAAAACGGGGTTTTCGGGTTTATTTCGAAAACGGTAAAACTTTTCTGTTCGAAAAAAAGCGATATTAAGGTTTCTCATGAGCATATTTACTTTTAAAATTAAAATTCGGAAGTGTTTAGGGGCTAACCGCACATTGGGGCAAAATGACAAAAAAATGTTTAAAATACGATTACGGCTACAATTTTGAATGAATTTTAAAGTTTTTTTTCAAATTAGAGTTATCTTAACTCTTAAGAGATCCCTCAAGGCCGATTTTACAAAGAAATTTGTTTACTTACATTATTTAAACATAAAATTGAAAAAATTTATAAAATTTTAGATATGGTTGCTTTAATAACACGTAATTAATTAAGAATGATCGATATTAGTGTGCAATCGATAAATAAATGTCCACAAAGCATAACTTGATAATTTATTATAAATGATTAATTTTTTATTAACAATTGTATTGTTATAAACAATGCTAGGTGATTTTTTAATGGTTTTGGATATTTATCAACAAATTTTCGTCTCCAATCTTATTCAAAGAAATACACAAGCATTTAAAACCCAAAATAAATGTACTTCTTCTTGTTATTAAGAAATTTTATAAATAAATTTGCAGTTTGAGCATCTTTTGAGAGTTTGAGGTACAAATCAGTGTTAGAAGGAAGAAATGCTCGGTTAGAGTGGTCTTGCTCAAACTGCGGAATTGTTTATGAAATTTGTTTATAACAATCACCGTTATGAAATGGAAATATTGTTCACTGAAGCATAACTGGTAAGTCAAACAAAACATGCCTGAAAATAAAGTACCACAAACACACTAATATCAATTATTTTGAATTATTTGCGTGTTATTAAAGCAACAATATCTTAAATTTTATCATTTTTTCAACTTTATGTTTTAAATAAAAAAAATTTTTTTTTAGTTTGGCCTCAAAGGATTTCTGGGTATACTTCCGAAAAGGTCACCCAAGAATATTGACTTGATACTTGGCCTAAGGGTTTCTTTTAGACCCTAGTTGAACGCACTAAAAGGATTTTTGGCGCAGATAAATATAAATTAAGTGTTTTAGATCTCGTCGAAACACATATTTTTTATATTTATACTTTTTTTCTAAAATTAACATTTTTCGAGAAAAATGACGAAAATGAATTTTCAGATTTTTTGTTTGAAAAGGGGGCATTGGAAAAGGGGTCGGCATGAGTGGTGGGAGGGGTTGTGGGCCATTTAAAATGCCCAAGATCAGGACGTGTGGTTTTTTTTTGGGTCGTTGGAAAAGGGGGTCGGCGTGAGTGAATGAGAACCACACCCTCTCCACCCACTCACGCCGAACCCCTTTTCCAACTACCCCTTTTCCAACAAAAAATCTAAAAATTCATTTTTGTCATTTTTCTCGAAAAATATTAATTTAAAAAAAAAGTATAAATATAAAAAATACGCGTTTCGACGAGATCTACAAATTTTGTAAAGAACATTTTTTTTCAAAATAAATATTTTTCGAGATTTTGGAAAAAACTAATTTTTGAAAACAGACAAAATTATTAATAACTTAAATTATATTGATCTGCGCCAAAAATCCGTTGAGTGCGTTTAGCTAGGGTCTAACAGGAATCCCGAGGCCAAGTATCAAGTCAATATTCTTGGGTGTCCTTTTCCGAAGTATACCGGATTTCTTAAGAAATTTGCTTGATAATTGTAGCTAGGATTTGTAGCAAGGGGGAGGGGTGATGAATAAAGGGGATAGTGGAGATGGACAAAGCAAGCGTATAAAGATATCAAGAAGGAAGGGTGAGTAGGGAGAGGGAAGGTGAGGATGGAGAAGGGGTGTGGATTGAATGAGTAAGGGCGAGGAAAGAAGGAGACAGTGGGAATGGGCAGAGCAAAAGTATCAAGAAGGAAGGGAGAATAAGGAGAGGAGAGGTCTAGGTGGAGAAGGGGTGTCGATAGGAAGAGAAGCATTGGAATA